>CM065384.1:37177500-37262500 GCA_033060915.1 Euryodendron excelsum | reverse complement strand
ACGGAGGAGTGGTAGCTTCAGGTTTAGGATGGGACTCCATTGTTAGTAGTGCACTTGTGACGGCTTATTCGAAACTAGGCCTTGTTGATGAAGCAAGAATGGTCTTCAACGGGATACTTGAGCCAGATTTAGTTTTGTGGAACTCAATGGTTTTTAGTTATGGGTGTTGTGGGTATTGGGATAAGGGGCTACTACTGTTCAGTATGATGCGAGGCATGGGGAAGCGGCCGGATGGCTATACTCTGGTTGGGTTGATCTCGGGTTTAGTGGATCCCAGCTCGCTGGAAATTGGTCAAGGGATTCATGGTTTTTGTTTGAAAAGTGGTTTTCATTCCAATGCTCATGTGAGCAGTGTACTTGTCAGCATGTACTCAAGGTGCAGGTGTTTGAATTCAGCACTTAGAGTTTTTGATAATTTATTAGAGCCTGATCTTGTTACTTGGTCTGCTCTGATAACTGGGTTTTCTCAGTTTGGAGACTCTGGAAAGGCCTTGATTTTATTCAAGAAAATGAGCACGGAAGGTAAAAAGGCAGATTCGATATTGATTGCTAGTTTACTGGCGGCTGTTGCTCAGTTGGCAATTGTGGGACCTGGCTGCGAAATACATGGTTATGTTCTTAGACATGGATTTGACTCGGAAGTCGTGGTATCTTCTGCTCTCATTGACATGTATTCAAAGTGTGGCTTCTTGCGATTGGGGATTCGGGTTTTTGAAAGTATGCCGGAAAAGAATACCATTTCTTATAATTCAGTAATATCTGGTCTGGGTTTGCATGGACTTGCTTCCAGGGCCTTTATAAGGTTCAAGGAGATGCTAGAACAAGGATATGAACCTGATGAATCTACTTTTTCTGCTCTCCTTTGTGCTTGCTGCCATGCTGGTCTTGTCAGAGATGGTCAACAATATTTCAGAAAAATGAAAGATGAATTTGGCATGGAACCTAAAACAGAGCATTATGTTCACATGGTAAAGCTTCTTGGGATGGCTGGAGAATTGAAAGAGGCTTATGATCTTATCCAGTCCTTGCCCGAACCAGTGGATTCTGGCATTTGGGGAGCACTCCTATCATGCTGTGATGCTCTTGGAAATTCTGAGCTGGCGGAAATTGTAGCTCAGCAGCTCTTTGAACATAAACCAATGAAAAGTACATACAAAGTTATGCTTTCGAACATATATGCTGGTGATGGGGGGTGGGATAATGTGAGGAAATTGAGAGATGGTATGAAAGGAGAGACGAGGAAGATGCCTGGGGTTAGCTGGATTGGGGGTAATAGTAGTCTATGACGGGACTGTTGATATATGCTTGTTGAAGCCCTCTGCATGTCAGGTTACATCAATGTTTATACACAGACAAAGTGTTTTAGCTGCAGGAAGCTTCATCAAGAGGTAAAGCGTCGGAAGATGCTCATTAAGATTTAGCCAACCATATATGTGCTACTTTTGATATTCCTCAATTGGTTTTACATGCACCATTCTGGTTTGTAGATAGAGAAGGCAATGGCTAATGAGATGCAATCAGCTTAGAACAAACTTGTTTTGGTAAAGATAGGATCACTGTGGTTTCTTTGTAGCATCATGTTACTGAGTAGTGAATAAGAAACTGACTAATCTGATCATTCTCATCATTATAATTTTACTTGAAGTTCTGTTTGCAGTCCTACGGTTTATAAATTGATACACCCTGCTCCCCCAGCCCCTCCAAAAAAAATAAAAAGAATAAAAATAAATAAATAAATGCTGGCTCCACCCGTGTCTGGAATATATCTGATTTTGTGATGTTTATTTCCTGCATCAGGTTTCACTTCTCAAATGATCATTCAGAAAAGGCAGCAAATCCAGCTGCTTTCATGTGGCTGCTGTCCTTCATGAAGCATCCCCAGTCGAAAATACTATTGCAAGTGGAGATATTTTAAGCTTTGTCAAGAGTACCTCCTTAAACCCCGTCCACTCCTTCATAGCATGCAATCCTAGTAACTCCCTTGACCCTGCAAAGTGTATACTCAGCCCTGTTTGTTTTCAATCATAAGTATGCCATAAGGTTACATCTTTTGCATTGGATAGGGCCTGAAGGTGATTATAGATACTTAATCATAGCTTTGCAATATTCTCCATTGACAGAGCCAGTTGGAATGTGCCGTGGCAGGGCTACTGGGCAAAGTATTTTGAGAAGCAGTGGAGGTGTAACAACTCCAAAAGGACAAATGTCTCTTTAACAAAAAATGTTCCTACTCTGAGAAGAGCTCTAAATTCATCTTCCACCACTGGCTTTTTTACAAGTGATATCAGGGGGTTGCCCTATTCTGGCTAGTACGTTTATCTCAGTTGCATATTCTTCAAGAATAATGGTGTCTTAACCTCACAAGGTGAAGGACCTTCTCCGACAGTCCTGTTGGATTCGTATACCATCCAATTTTGATAGTATCTATGACTTGTAATCACCGTATATTATTAGTATGTATGCGTCTCCCTCTTCATCTCGATCTTGTAACCTCTTTATCTGGTATCTTCAGAAGTCTCTGCATTTGTCAATTTTTTTTTTCTCAAATAGTTGAATGATGTTTATTCTTCTCATAATAAAAATGTATCTCAAGGTTCCCTTTTTACTTTCTACTTTATGGAATGCCATTTTCAAATTCATTCAGCAGATGTCTATGGAAGTTCTTAGCAAAATTCAGTGAAATTGCACAACAATTCATAGGGATGTTAATAGGCCCGGCCCGGCCCAGCCCGGGCAGTGGCCCACTGGTCTCAGGCTGGGCTTCGCGAGCTCTCGCTATTTATCGAGCCAGGCCAAAATGTGAAGGGGAAGGCCTAAGCCGAGCCCACGGCCCTAGGGATGGGCTTGGGCTTGGGCTTGGGTTTTGGGTCGAGCCATGGGCTTGGGCCTCGAACTTTGGCCCTGTTTTTTTTGTAGTATTACATTTTTAAAATTAATAAATTTAGTTATAATAAATTATACACTATGATTTTATGAATTACAAATTTATTTGTAAACTTATGTATATTTAATTTATTTGAACTTACTTAAAAAATTTTACACTTACATTTAATAAGAATTACTAAGGTAAATTATTTATACAATTATATTTATAAAATCAATAAACGTGCTTAAGAAAAATAAATTTGAAAATAAGAGGTCAAGGGTATGGTTGGGGGGGGTGTTTAAAAAAAATCAAATTGAATTTGAAAGGGAAAACGTCGTTTGGGGGGGGGGGAGCTTCAAAGGCTCACAGTCCGGCTTGGGCTTGAGCTTGATGGCCGGGCTTGGGCTTTTAGAAAAGGGGCCCAGGCCCGCCTATAGGGTGCTCAGGCTTGGGCCGGGCTAGGCCCAAGTAGGACTCAGATAGCCCATGGGCCTCGGGCCAAATTTACATCCCTAACAATTCACATGACGTTTCACTCACACTAAAATTTGCTTCTTAGAATCCTTTTGACTTAACAATCAAAGTCAGAGTAAATTTAAAATTACTTTTAATGTAAATGGTAAATGACAATGCTCGCAATAGTATATTAATTTAATAAATGTTGAAGTAACAATTGCAAAATGTGTTATTAGTCTATGCATACATAATTTTTTTTTTTTTTTTGGTACATCGGAATGGAAAAAGCGAACGAAACAAACACAAAAGAAAGGAGAACACTAGCTTTTGGCGTAGGTAATACCAACCATATCGCCAATCAACAACCTGTTGATGGAATCCGGGGGGTCCTCAAGGATCACTAGTCTATCTCTATGATCTGCTCCCATATTTGCTAGGTGATCAACACATAAATTTTCTTCCCTTAGAGTGTGTTGAATCGTGCTATTACACCTTCTCAATAAAAATCTAAAATCCTCAATGAGAACCCTCTGTGGATAGGAATGGATTTCTCCGTCTTGGATGAGTTTAATAGCATCTTCAGAATCAGCTTCCACTGTTATATCCTTCATTCCTTTTTCAAACATGCTGGTCGAGCCTTTGTAAATTCCCCACAGTTCTGCTTCAAAACTGGAACAATCGTCAAGTTTCCCAATGTATCCATGGATCCACCTGCCTCTTTCATCCCTGAAGAGGCCTCCAAAACCTGCTACCCCAGGGTTCCCTCTAGAGCATCCATCAGTATTCAATTTGATCTTACCTGCATTGGGAAAAGTCCAGCTAATTAGTTTAGTATTGGTTATGCAAGATGCATCAAACATGGAGAAAGCTTCAAGAATCTCTTTTGAATATTTAATAGCCTGATCAATGCTACTTTAGGTTTCACTGTTTTTTCTTTTGAAAACTTCACTATTTCTATCCTTCCATATTTGCCAAAGCCAAATAATAGTTAAGAAGAAAGTGCCCCAAGGGAGGGATTCAACACTAGTGTTTTTGTCCTTCAGGTTGGTATCAAACCATTCAAGGAAAGGTTGTCCAAGCCCAAATGAGTGCCATTGATTACCTCTAACTGAAAACCAAATGCTTTTGGTGTTGTGGCATTCCCTAAAAAGATGACTTAAAGTTTCAGTATGACAGTTACACCTGGGACAAAGGTCAGAATTGGCAAGGCCTCTAACAACTCTCATTTGGTTAGTTAGCAACTTACCATGCTTCACCTTCCAAATGAAAGCTTTAAGTTTTTGGGGAATCTTGAGTTTCCAAAACCATTTTCAATTAGTTTGAATCTGTGGATGACTAATTAACATGTTATAAGTAGCAGGGATAGAAAACTTACCATTCGAAGTACCACTCCACTGCGAAGAATCTGAATAAGAGACAAACCTGAAAAGATTAATTTTTTGGATACTCTCAAGATTAGCATTTGATAACAAGTTTTGGATAGAGCGCAAGTCCCAATTTCCATCCTTACTAATGACACTGCAAACTTTAGTGTCCTTATTAATGTGTGGGCCTGGGCAACTCTCAGCGAGAGGTTTCTGTCCACACCACCAGTCAGTCCATAAAGATATAGAAGTTCCATCACCCACTACCCATTTGATTCCCTTCTCAAGGGTGTTCTTGCTTTTAATAATGCTTATCCAAGTGTGAGAAGCTCTTCTTTTCATAGGCCAGTCAAAGAGGTTATGGTTGCTGAGGTATTTTTGTTTTAGCACTTGAGTCCACAAGGTGTTAGTGCCATTGAGAATTTTCCATCCTAGCTTAGTTAGTAAGGCAATATTTTGCATCTTGGCTTTCCTAATGCCTAAACCACCCCACTCTTTTTTCTTGCACACATTATCCCATTAGACAAGATGAACATGTTTTTTCTTATCACTATCCCGCCAAAGGAAGTTTCTATTCAGTCTATCAATCTCCTTGCATACACTGACAGTTATCTCACCAGTTTGCATGGAGTAAGTAGGGATAGTAGAGGTGACAGCTTGAACTAAAGTGACCCTACTAGCAAGGGATAGAGTAGAAGCTTTCCACCCAGTCAATCTTTTTTGGATCTTTTGAATGGTGTAGTTATAGTGACTTTTATTAACTCTCCTATGGTGAAGAGGCACCCGAAGGTATCTGCCTAAGTCTTGGGTAAGAGGTATGCCACTTTGAAAACTAAGGGCAAGAGCTTGCCATTTAGGGACATTAGGAGATATAAGCAATTTGGACTTCTCGATATTAACTTTTTAACCGGACATTGCGCAAAAGTTGGACATGACATCTTTGATGGTATCACTGTTGGGGATTGCGAAATTTTCCACGACCTGGCTATAGTGTATACGCATACTACCAAAAATTTCGATCTGATTAGCATAACCTAATCTACGTGATTAGAATCGTACCTTCGAGATCTCTCTAGTTTGATCCCGAATAAGAAGAATCAGCACTAAGCATGAATCAGCAAGCTCGAACTCAACCTTCGGACTTCTACTATATTCCTCGTACACGTCTTGCTCTATAGAGAGTTGGCTCGCCACTGCTAGGGTTTCTCTTCCTCACAAAATCATGTATCTCTCAATTATGTGTAGAGTGTGTAACCCTAGCAGCTCTTAGAGCGCGTATATATAGAGGCTACAACAGAGACCATATGATTAGTATAACTAGGGCTTCCTACGCAAATAAGAACTCCTAATCCAACTAGGATTAATCCTTATTTACGTAAATTATATTTTATACCACTAACGAATTATAATTGCACTCCTTGTTATACTAGAAATTATATTTTGAGCTCCATATTATTACATGCCTATTTATCTCCCCACGTTAAGATTATAGATACCCATCTATTAAATTAAATTATTGACAATTAAATTTAATAGACTTATTTAATTCCTTGAGACCTTTCACTTAACTTATTTGATATGTCGGATTCATAATACACCTGCAGGGTTTAACATAATCAAAACTTATAAACTTGCTCAAGGGGGTATCATCAATCCCTATACGAGGACGTGGATTCCATCAATAATAAATATTCACCATACACGTAATGTTATCTTCCAACTCACTGAGTTTATTGACCCACAAAGAATCTCATTCTTCTATGAATCAAAACAATAAATACTACATGCACGTGTCTATTTATTATGTTAGGAGTAAGAGTATAAGCACTCATAATAATCATGAGGTATTAATTGTTTTATATAGTCAGTATAAAAACAATTATCTCAACACGGTCCTGTTCAATACACACAAAGTGTACTAGTGCAAGGAGTTGGAACTATACCATTACCCATAGTCAAGACAGACCTATTAAAACCTTGTACTACAGTCCTACTGATGGTGTGTCCATTTTCATCTAAGACTGTGAACGATTAACTTATATTCCATAAGAACCGATGATTTGATCTTCCGTGTGTAAGTCGTACTCTACACACCAAATCATCTACTATATAGAATAAGAGACACACATGTATAATCATTAAATAAATAACGCAATGCAAACATTTCTCACACAGATTTTCATCAAAATGGAATAACTAATTTATTAATAAATACTAAAGTCACTACACAAAGCATGTCTTTTAGTATAAATTCCCAACAATCATAATTATCAGTATCAGCTTTGGCAAATAGCAGGAGATCATCTGCAAAGAACAAGTGAGATAGGGTTGGCCCATTTCTGGAAGCTTTAATCCCTTTCCATTCCCCATCTTCCACTCTTTGATTGATGAGCATGGATAATCTTTCCATGCATAGAACAAAGAGGTATGGAGATAGAGGATCCCTCTGTCTAAGGCCTCTTTCAGGGAAAAATTCAGAAAGGCATTCACCATTCCAAAGGATGGATATTTTAATAGATGTTACACAAAACATAATAAGGTCAACCCAATTTTGATTTAAATCAAAAATTTCAAAAGTGTTTTTTAAAAAACTCCAAGAAATTCTATCATAGACTTTTTCAAGATCTATTTTGAGGATCATACCACCAATGGTTCCTTTCTTGTGTCTTAAAGAATGTAAAAGTTCTTGGGCAATAAGGATGTTGTCAGTAGTCATTCTTCTCGGAATGAAACTACTTTGGGCAGGGTGAATGATTTTACTAAGAATAGGTCTTATTCTACTTACCAAGATTTTGGAAAGAATTTTGTAAGACACATTACATAGTCCAATGGGTCTAAATTGCTTAATACTTTTAGGATTATCAACCTTCGGAATCAAGGTGATGAGAGTTCTATTGATTTCACTAGGGAAGCATTTATTCTGAAAACAATTTTGGATAAAGTCACAGACAGTGGAGCCAACAATATTCCAAAATTTATGGAAGAAGATAGCTTGAAAGCCATCCCTTCCCGAGGCTTTGAAAGCCTTAATGTTCTTGACAGCTCTCCAAATTTCCATATTAGTAATAGGGAGATTAAGGTCAAGGTTATCATTTTCTGAAAATTTAGGAAATATATTCAATCCCACAGAGTTCAAGTTACAATCTCCATCATTTTTAAAAATATTTTGAAAGTAGTTTTGGATGCAAAGTTTCAGATCCTCAGGGTCACTGAGCCAATTGCTTCCATCAATCTTCAGATTTTCAATCTTATTTCTTTTCCTTCGAATAATAGTGGTGAGATGAAAAAAAGTTAGTGTTTCTCTTGCCTAGAGTTAACCAATTGGCTCTGGACTTTTGAAACCAAAGGAGTTCCTCTTGATAGAGGGAGTTGTCATATTGTTTTGTAAGGTCCTTTTCTAAAATCTAGAGATTGTGAGAAAACTTCTTGGATTGGGATTTTTGGATGCCTTTCAAGCGCCCAAGCAACCACCTTTTCTTTTTTAATATGTTTCCGAAAACTTCTTTGTTCCAGTTAGAAACACTAGTTGTAAGTTCCTTAATTTTTTGTGGGTAGAAGTCATTAGAATTATCCCAAGAATTTTTCACAACAGTCTCAAAATCAGAATGAGCAATCCAGGCAGCTTCAAACCTAAAAGGTTTATTAACAACAGAGTTATGGTATATACCTTCTGTGTACACCAGGAACGGGTTGTGGTTAGAGTATGTCCGAGGGAGGTTTCTGATTGTGCCTTCTGGATAGAGGGATCTCCACTCTGGATTGCACAGAGCTCTGTCAAGCCTCTCCATGGTGTTTGCAAGGCCCTGGCAATTGTTAGTCCACGTGAGTCTGGGCCCAGAGCAACCCATGTCGATAAGGCTGCATTTGTTCATTCTATCAAGAAATTTGCAGTTCCTCGCTTGATTGTAATTGGGTGTGAAACTTCTCCTTTCCTCTTGTGAAGTGAAGTCATTGAAATCTCCAGCTAGGAGCCAAGGTTTTTGGTTGTCTTCAGCCATTTTCTCTAGATTTTCCCAGAGGCCATCCCTTTTTCTCAATACAGGGCTAGCATAAACTGCCGATAAAATCCATTCTGGGTAGTTCTTCCTTCGAATAAAAGCACGAATAACTTGTTCACTAGCTTCTAAGGTCGTTACAGTAACTTGGTCAGTGTCCCAGAGCAACCAGATACCCCCACTTCTACCTATTGGGTTCATATACGAACAACCTGAAAATCTAAAATTTTGAAAGAAAGTTCCCATAGAATCGATGGTGACTTTGGTTTCTAAAAGGGTCAAAATGTTGGGTTTGTGGGAGCGAACCAGATCTTTCAAATTTCTCTTAAAGACACTGTTTCCAACCCCTCGGCAATTCCAGATCAAAATATTCATGGAAAACATATGATCAAAAAGAGGCATAGGCTCACAGTCAGGTTTACCCATGATTTTGTTCACCCTCCGGTAATCGCTCAGGGCAGCTTGCACCGGTTCCATCCATAGAGAGTGTTCGGTCACTCCCATTGGTCCCTTCCACCATGATTTCATCTCCATTTTTATTTCCTCTCTCCACCAAACCACATTTGCTTGGAGAATTGTTGCGTTCCCTAGTTCTAGGAATAGCCCCAGTGCATTGAACTTGATTTTGTGCGTTGAGATCTTTGTTATTTCGACTTCCATTTTGGATAATGTTTTTGTGTTTCCCTCCTACCTTTTTTCCTGTATTTGGGGGTTTGGATATGGGTGGATATGTGGGGTTGCCAAGGTTTGAGCAGGCCGTTGATGGAGAATGAGTGGGTGTAGTGATGGTGATGGGTGAAGGTTGGTTTTGTGGTAGTGGTTGAGATATGTTGGATACAACAGGTTGATTAGGGTCAGATATTGGGGAAGATGGAGGGGAGGGTTGTGTGAAAGAGTTACATCGATGTCTGCCATGGTAGTGCCGCCTTCAAGTTTACTACACATCACCGCATTTTCAGCCTTACATGTCGCCGTCTGCTTGTCTTTAAGACCCCCCCTGACAGCATTAGCGCTGTCCTCCTCCATACTTTGTCTTTTCATTGGGGTGGAGCTAACTAGATTAGTTCTATTTGAGTTTCTCGTTGTATCTTGTTGACCTCCTCTTCTAGCGTGTGAACCTACATGTTTGTACCCTTGTTGTTGCCTTTGATTTGGGCTTGATTTGGTTTGGTTCCCAAAGTCAAGTTCTTGGACTTTCTTTAAGGAATTAAAGCGATTATGCTGAGCTTTGTTGTAGGTGTTCTCTTGGGCTTTCCTTGATTGATTAACTCTCTTTCCCCACTTAGTAACGAGCATCCAGGGTCCATATTCAGGATCTTCAGTCTTCTCTAACGTAACAACGGTCAGAACAGTGATGTGATTTTTCTGAACATTGCTGTTGGCATCCTCTCGGTTACCGTTGGGACTTGTCAATTGAGTGCCCTTCACCAGTGGTGCCTTCGCCGTTGCTGAAATTTGGTATTGCTGTCTGAATTTGCAATATTCTTTATGATGATCGACTCTACCGCCCTCAAAACAGAATTGGTGTATCGATTCATACTCAATCGGATATTTTTTGCCTCCGATGGAGAAGAACGGAACTAGTGGTTCGTTCATATCAACTTCGATGCACACCTTTGCATACTTGCCTCGTATAGTTGCGGCAGTGTTGAAATCAACTCTAAGAGGCTTTCCTATGATTTTTCCAATGGCAAACAGTACTTTCTCCTCGTAGTACTCCGCTGGAAGCTCAGGAAACCTTACCCAGATAGCGGATTTGGTTTCTTTAGCTTCCGATGGCTTGAAGTTGGGTTCCCATTTTCTCACTGTTAAATAATGATCCATTATCACCCATGGCCCCCCTACATAGACTCTATGATAATCAGCTGCAAGGTCAAATTTAAAGAGATAAAAATTGTATTCGAGGTTCAAGGCATCGAAATCACCTTGCAAACCCCAGATATTGTGAACTCGTGTGCAAATGGTTCTATATCCAATTGACTTTCCTAGCAGCCTTACTATTAAACAATCTTTCCATTGTCGTCGTATTTTCCGGATAAGTTTAACCGGCAATGTGACTTTAGGTATGTTTTCGAGTTCCTCTCCTTCCACTTCCACCATTAGTGCATCAGCTTCCTCTGGGTCTTCCTCATAGCCCTCATCATCAGTATCAAGGTTTTCAACATCAGTATCAAAGAAGCTCCCTTTTGTTTTCGCAGTTGTGAGGGCCTCCAAGAAGGATTTCGTTTTAGGGCCTCCATCTCCAGTATTAGTTTCCTTAATTGCCTCAACAATTTGATGCAGATGATCAGATAAAGGGATAGGGTCTTTTGTCATGCCTTGGCTTTCTTTTTCGTGTGTGCTCTTAACTTTCTTAGTGCTTCGTTCTAAGTTATCTTCTTCTTGAGAAGAGATTGTGTTGTCTTCGGCCTCGAGGATTGACAATTTCTCAGGACTTTCCATTTGATCCTCTTCAGGACAGTCTTTCAAAAGCTCCTTATTGAGCTTCCAACCTTTCTCGTCAAGATGATATCTTGTATGCTATACTTCTATATAATTTTGAAAGCTCCTTATTGTAGAGGTGATCGTTCCTAAAATTGAGCTTTTCATGATTGAATTTGACTATGTCATCTCCTAAACTAATGCGTCCATTTTTAGGTGATTAGATGCATTCATAAGGGTTAATTTTTAATTTTGGACGAGTTGGAATCCATTTCACAAACTGAAATAAAATGAACATAAAAAAAAAAAACAATATCACTTACAATGAGCTACTTAAAAAATAACATAACGAATATAAGTCATAAATTGGTTAAAAAATTTACATCCAACTCTAAGAGCTCCTTGAGAGCAATTTTTTTCACCAAATGAGCTACTTAAAAAATGAAAAATAAAAAATAACGAATAAGCTGTCTTAAGAAAATCTTCGCGGTTGTACAGCAAAAAGAAAAAGCTGCTCTTTATCAGTTTTTTTTTTGGTTAACCATCTCTTTGATTAAATGACTTGAATGCCCTCAGTACGCCAATATTTTCAGAAAATCTCTACTCCCACCCCCCCCTCACACCCCACCCCCTTGATTTGACTATTAAATTGTTTTGGTTTTTCTATTTTACCCATAGTCTTACTCTTTTATTTCACTATTGCCATCAATTTTAATTATTTTGATAATGTTTTTTTTTTTACTCCCACCTCCTAATTTTTAATTAAAAAAATTTTTGATCAAAATTTTTTAATTTCTTTTTACTCTCATCTACTGGATTTTTATATAAATAAAATTTTTATGATCAAATTTTTTAATTTTTTTTACTCCCACCTCCCAAAGTTTTATTAAAAAAATTTAATCAAAATTTTTAAATTTCTTTTTACTCTCACCTCCTGGATTTTAATATAAATAAAATTTTTATGATCAAATTTTATAATTTCTTTTACTCCCACCTCCCGGTTTTTATAAAAGAAAGAAATTTTGATCAATTTTTTTTTAAATTTCTCTCTATTTATAAAATTTGATGCAAAACTAATTAATATAATTTTTTTTAAAAATACTTAAGTAAAATAATTTAGATTTGTTTCTTGAGACTATCTTGGAAATTAATAATGCATTTTTTACTAGTTTGATTTGTCATAAAAACACATATAAAAAATAATAACTTTTAACATATTAATACAGTGGTAAATTTAACAATACATAAAAACAGAATTTCTAATTAATGTCTCCACCGAACTCTCCTCCGGGGGCACCGGTCTTCCACCCATTATTTTTTACCACAAATTTATTCGTATTATATAACTATCAACCCATCTCTTAGCTTTGGTTGATACATGTTGTCGCCACCACATTGGAGTGGATGTGACCTTTATTTTTTTGTTCTTTTTCTTTTTTTAAAACAATTCAAATTAATCAAAACAAAATAAAAATAAAATAATTAATAAAAATAACAAATGTTTACCTGATGTGATCTCTATTTTTTTTATTTTTTTATTTTAAAAAAATTAAATTAATCAAAACATAATAAACATAAAATAATTTACATATGTTTAACCATAAAAAAAATACAACACTATTATTTTACATCAACAAAACACATGAGGGCAAAATCGGTAAACAAAAAATTTTTTCCGTTCCCATCAACCGCAACAACCCGGAGCAGAAACCAATATTCATTTGGCGACTGTGTGAAAACATTTTGAAGATTTCACCAGAACAGATATATAAATATATATTTAGAGAGAGAGAGAGAGAGAGAGAGAGAGAGAGAGAGAGAGAGAGAGAGAGAGAGAGAAGAGAAGAAGAAGAAGAAGAAGAAGAAGAAGAAAATGGAGGGAACCACCAACCATGAAAACCAGCAAGGGTTTAGTGAATCAATGTCGACAGCAGGAGAAGCCATGAAAAACCATTATGAGATAGAGTACTCGCGCTTCTTCACCTGCCCTAAGACTCTATCCCGAACTTCGGCGGTTCTGCGACCCCTCCCCAAAAGCAGGAAGCTCCGTCACGGGGTCGGCACGTGGCTCTCTTCGTCGACGGCCTCTCTACGCCTTCTCACTGATCTCACCTGCCAATCTCTTCCCCAAGTGGTCCTCGTCATCTCTCTCCGCGAGAGGATTCACGTATGAACTTCCTCAATCACATCTTACAAATATACGACTGCATATATTATATAATATATATATATATATATATATATTTATTTATATGTATATATCTATAAAACCAACCTTTTCGGTGTACTAGGAAATGCTATTGTTAAGGGGATGAACGTCTGTACGTATAAGTATGCACATGTATCAGCCTTCTTGACATACTAGGAAATGCCATTTTTGTGAAGGAGATTTTGCAGAATTTCGCTAGGGTTCTTAATTCGTTACAGAGAAGTGTATGTTGAATGTATAGGGTTTCTTCATTGTTCATAATCAATAGGCGTTTGTTGCCTATTTCGTTTATGTTACTACAACCAAGCTTCAAAGTATAACAGCCGAATAGGAATAAAAAAAAGAAAAAGGAAAAAAGGAAAAAAAAACGTAAATGGGTCTGCCCAAGTTTATTAGTGTAGTTGTTCTACTAATACTCTGTTTTGGGCTGAAATGGGTATGTTCAGAGAGAAGAAAAAAAATGAGTTTGGGGTAGAATGGGATTTTACTTTTAGGACGTGATACCTGATTAATTTGCCACAAGCTCCATGATAAAATAAACCATCCTAAGAGGGAGAAAAAAAATTGTTGGAAATGTTACATGATGGTGGAATGTTTCTGTGTTTTGCAGATATCACCATGCATCACATTCTAATTTACTTGGAAAAATTGTGATTTCATATTATTTATGAGATAAATTTCTTGCTAGATTTCACCCCACTAGTCTTCCAGGGAAATATTGAATTGCCGTTTAGGATGCTTTTGCTCAATCTTGTGTTGATGTTAAAATAAGTTTTTTCAGTCATAGAGGTTGTTTCGAATGTGGGCATCTCTTGACCAACCACCAAGTAATTCTATATTACATTCGTTGCTTGCTTGGAATGAAGCAGCTTACCCTGATTTCATGGACATTGCTGAAACTTTTGAGTGTAAAAGCACTGGAGTTTTTTTTTTTTCATTTAGGATTTGTGCTTAACCGTTTCAACTTATGGGCAAAGAGATCGCGGAAACATGTTTTCATTAAAAGTAGTCAAGCAGGCATAGCGCATTGTATTGGATTTTATTGAAACAGAGGTGCCTTACGTCTACTGGAATTTGGAATTTCAGAAGTTAATCCATCCAGATTCTTGATCATTGTTTCTGGATGCTCTGTAATGGAGGTCCATTTCCTGTTTTTTCACAACTTGTTGATTTTGCTTTTCCCGTGTTAAGTGTTTGATTTTGTAAATTTTAGAAATAATTCTCTATTGCAGAATATGCTGTATATAATACAATCCTGAGGTCCTCTAATACCAAAGTTCTGTAGCAATGGGTTTACTAGACATGGAAAAAAATGGCTGTTCTAGCTAGCTGTAACTTTGCGTAATTTTTTAGACGATGCCATTGTTGCTTTTGATGCATGCACTCTACCATTGGACCATGTTCAGTGGTAGGTGCAGCTGCCAAATCTTTTGGAGCATAACAAGCATGCTGTACTACGTGACACTAATGTTGCAGGAAGAACACTTGATCTCGAAGCTACATTTCTCATGGCCTCAGGTGTCATGCGTTTCACAATGCCCTGTAAGAGGTAGCAGAGTTGTGTTTGCGAGCTATAAAGATTGCATAGGCCAGGCAAGCTTCTAAATTGGCTTTTCCTTTCTCCTCTTACTCCTCTTTTTCTGGAATAATGGGTCACACAATGGCAGATAACACCTTTTCCTTCCCATGAACTTCCCCTAACCTGGATGAAGCCAAGATCGGATCCCCCATCTTGGGTATGCCTACCAATAGACGTAAAAACTAAGCTAGCTTTCACCTTCTATTACAGTGTGTTACAATAGTTTGGCACCTCACCATGTATACATATAAATAAAATGTTCAGCCAACCCTAATTGATTGGGGGCTGCTCTTCTCAACTTGTGTCTGTTCACCTTCCAACCTTCTAAGATTGTTGGATTCCAATTAAATTGAGCTTGGTCCATGATTAGATTTCTATATACAGAATCTGAAGAAGAGGGCAAAAGGGAAAGGGAGTAAGTTTGAGATTATATGTTTTACATTGATACAAAACTGGAAAAAGAAGCAAGGCCTCAAAGTTTACCTTCCCTTCCTTTTCTTCAATTTCTTATGCAACCAAACAGATAATATGTGACAAAGGTTTTACATGTGCACTTGCATACCTATATGGTATACATCATTTTCCTTTGTCTTTACTATCTGTCTCACATTTCTATTCTCATATGTTATGAACATTAATTGTCTAGGTTTTTTCACATTCTTGAAAACAAGGTCAGTGACATGGACCAATTTCATTGGCCTCTCACTGATGGCATTCATTGATGCAATCAGTTGGCATGATCATATTTCTTTGACTTTTGAACAAGTGATCCTGTTATCACTTAGAACATTCAAGTTACGGTTTTCAATCTTCCACAACCAAGTCCTTTATTCTACTATCCGTTATACTTGGCCCTTACACTTATGTCTGATGCAAGAATTTAGTATTGTTTCCTTCTATTTGTGAGCAGATGATTATTGTGTCAGTTTTAGTCCGCACTAGTAACAATTAGAAAAGTGGCCCGGTTCCGTGCTTAACAACTTATTATTTTACCCCTGTGAATCTTGTTTTTCATCAGTGCCCTAAATTCTTAATTTGAAAATCAGTTAGGTACTTTGAAATTTGATGATAATCAACTGACATTTCTCACATTAGCGCGTGGGAGATATAACAGTATATCTCTTTTTGCGATCATTTTGTGATGATGAAGCATAATAGGGGCATATTGTTACTTATAAATCATGAGAAACCCGTGTTGTATTTGCATTTAGAGCACTGAATATTTCAATGCTAAGCAGCTGGAAATCATGGAGTTTCATAGCGTAGGTAGGGGTATAATATGTAGTAAACCATCTTTTTATTAACAATTTGCAAATAGATACCAACCATTGGCCCAATAACATAGGTGTTGATTTGTTAATATTTTTCCTTTGCTGCTATAGAATTTTGATTGTGTAGCGTAGGCTGACCAATGGTTCCTGTTATATATTTGCTCGACTATATAGAGTTTTTTTCTCCTTTGTGACCATCCTTGGTTTTGTCATTTTGCAGATCCAAAAGTTTGCCATGCGATTTTCAAATTCTTATGAGTCACAAACATTCATAAATTCTTTACAGGTACAAATGGAATAACATAATGGTAATAATTATTATTATTATTAGTATTGTTATTATTTTGCTGAGATAACACAATTATTTCACTTTAGGAATTTTCATTGAGCATCCGGATTCCGAACATGTCTATTTCGGCAGATTTTTCTTTTACTTGTAATTGACATGCTTTGTTTCTAAACCAGGAGTGCTTGAAGGATGTGAGAAATATTGAGATACCATGCTGCAATTTGACCTCAGACGTTTCATCTCAAACTGAGATCATCACGTCAAATGGAGTCCAGGATAGGTTGGGAAGCATTCTGCTCTATACAGCAGTTTACATATATTAAAAAGAATGTGGAGATCCAAAGAACCATCCATCCGAATTGTGCCTCATGGTTGAGATTTTTTATTGTTACAGGGCTGATCAGGAATTAGGCCTTGTCAATTCGACTGGGAATTGCAGTCAACTGATGCAATCCTCCTTGAATTACCAAGCGGAGCATTATGCATTCCCTAAGCAAACAACAATTCCCAACGAATTTGGAGGCACTTGTGCAGACTTGCCTTCAAGCTTCACAAACCTCCTTGGTGGCACATGTACAGCCTTGCCCCCAAGCTCCACAAACCTCCTTGGAGGCACTTGTTCAGGCTTGCCTCAAAGCTTCGCAAACCTCCTTGCCTACTGTTGCACTGAGGCTGAGCAAGGTACACTGATTGCAAAAATTACATACATAGTAAACCCCTAAGTTTCCATTTAGAAACTGATGTTGTTTGATTGAAATTATGGATGCTCCAGAACCACCAAAGGTATCAGATGAAGTTGATCTCAAGTCCCAAATTGCGGTAAAATCTGAACTTCATTGTTTAATACTGCATTTCTTTTACCCATAGATTATTTTTCTTTCAGTAATAATGTTGCTTGGATACATATTGCTTGCCTAGATCAATCACATTTTGTTTATAAACTATTTATCCTCCTGTTTTCTTGCAGAGATGCATGACTACTACTTCATTCCATGGTAAGTTGAACTTCCTTTACATTTAATTATGGTCGTCAATCTTACTGAGAGATACCTCTTGGAACCCATTTGAGTTTATTCTTAACATGCTAAATGTTTCTCTACAAAAATTCAAAATCTGGATGTAGTTATGAGCCTCATTCAATGCAAAGGTTTCCATTACCTCTCTTAAATGTCTCCTCCTTTTCATATACATTGAACTTGTGCCTTGTGCCCTTTTATCACCTTCCCTTTTTGTAACTTCAACTTTGTTTACTGGTTTTAGTAGATTGTGAATTTGATAGTGGTTGAAATATGACATCAGAATATGGTCCCTATAGAGTTAAATGGTGTTTATCATGTTTTATAATTCACTTGGCATCAACAATGTTCACGAGAAATCACTATTCTCCTTGTTTTTGCGTGTTGATTATTACACTTCTTTGATCTTATCAGATATGTTGAGCACACTAGAGAAGGTCATCACTGATATGGGTGGAGACTTGGCATTATGATTGTCAAAGTCCTCTTGCAAGTCACGGGATCTAACATTTTGTTGACCAGCTAAGCCAGCCTTCTCGAAAATACCAAAACCAAGTTCATTTTGGTGTCATTTCTTTCTTTTGTTCTTTGATTTTTGATGTATATAAGTTACTAATCCTTTGAAGTTTTGAAAAAATGCTTACGCTGTCACAATGATACTTATAGTATATTGGTTCTATACAGAGAACTTCTTGGTTGGAAGTTTTTGAGTTTGCTTCTAAATCATTACATTATAACCCACCTAATGCTTGGTATAAATGTAGATAGCAATCCTAGCTTGTTTGATCACACCACGGTGATTAGTATATTTTGCTTGTTCATATGAACTGTTTTGGGAAGGAGGCTAGGAACCAGGGCATCATTGATTAAATGGTGGAAACTTTTTATTTTGCAATTCATTCGAGAATCATATGGCCATGCATCTGCGGTTATGCAGATGCATGTACATATATCTTAGTTTTCACTCTTATTATTATTATTATTGTTATTTTGAAATAGGACAAGGCTTCTTGTATTCTTTAATGAATCCAGAGAAATCTGTACTGGTACCCCTGGCCATGCTTGAAGGTCTTAGACTGGACTATGGCATGGCCACTTGTGTTTCTTAATTGAGATTTCTGAGAAAAGGCTGCCGTTCTTGTGAGAATGAGGCTAATGTATTAGGCTTTCTTTTGAATAGCAGACTAGAATCATAGTTGTAGGGGTCTTGGTTCAAGAATTCTTCTCTCTTGAGACCAGCACCTTAGAATATTCAAGTGTTTCCTGCCTAAAAAAAGAAGATATATTGTACTTGGATTTAACTTAAAAGTATGAAAGTTATGTTCCCCACAAAACTGTTAATTAAATAAAAATTCCATAATTAACGTCGGTCAAAAAATTATTCTCTAATCTCTGTTTTACCAAGGAAGAAAACTCTTAAAAAAAAAAAGAGGGTAGAGCCACTATCCAAAACGGAGGGTTTGTAATGTGGAAATTTTAACAAAAGTTTTTTTTCTTTTTTTTTTCAAATTTTATAGAGTAGAGCTTTGTTAGAAATATAAATGAATAAATAAAACGCTTCGTGAAATAAAATAAATAAAGGCTAAAGCCGCTGCTCTCCACTCTGAAGGGCGGCTTTACATCACAGTGCAAATTGTTCCTAAACAATAAAAAGTTTAAATAGTCCTTTTTTTTTTTTTGTACTCTCAAATTTCTAGTCAAAACTCACCAAGCCGAAGTGTTTTTCTTTTCATTCCTTTATTAATTAGCTCAGGAAGATCTCGAAGCTTTCCTCTCCAAAGTCCAAACTCAAAAGAACTCAAGAGATCTGAAGGTGAATGTCTCAAATAATCAATTATTCAGTTGTAGTAGGTTGTACCTTAACCTTTTGGAGGCCTACATACATTTAAATTGGTTGGTACTTTTCTTTAGAGAATGTGAATACGTATAGACCTCACTCCTCAGGCAGTAGAGTAGAGTAGAGTAGGCTCTGAAACCGCTACCTTAGCATTCATCTCTAGCAAGCCCACCTTCAGCACATTCATAGAGTTCAAACCCAGAGAAGCCAAATTACTGAAATCCATGTGATATATCAAAAGAAGAGGCCCTCGAAGCGTCTGTCCAACATATGTGCAGCTGATGCATTACACTTGCAGTTTATCTACAGTTGGAGGGGCTCAAGTAAGAAGTAATACATCAATTGGTACTCGTTGAATAAACTTAGCTATCGGATGACTTACCTTTTATTAAATCGAAGAGAAAATTAGTCGAGCTGTGTGCAAATAAGCCCAAAAACCCGAGACCATTGAACCAATGGTTGCGGTCTCATTTTTGTTTTTGTTTTTATTTTTGTTTTTCGTGTTTTCAAAAAACGAAAAAAAATAAAAATTGGGAGCTTCTAGTTTTTTATGTTCTCGAAAGGAAAAAAAATAAGACCATCAAAAACATTATCGGTTTCATATTGTTTTCTTTTCTTAATGAAAACGGTTTTGGAAACTCAGAAAACATATTTATAAAGGTTTCCAAAACTGTAGAGTTTCTTCAAATTTTTTTGTAAAAACAAGTTTCAGAATTGACTTACCAAACGCGATTTTAACGGAAATAACTTCTAGAACCAATTCACTAAATGCGGTTCCAACGATTTTTAAAAAACAAAAACCAAAAAGAAGAACTGAAACCGTAACCAAATAGAAAAATCCTTTCAACATGAACCCATTTCTTGGCTGGCTCAAAAAAGGTGGTTTAGGCCAATACTTCAAACTTGTAGTTTTACCCTTAAATTAGCCACTCTGCACTATAAGACGCAGAGAATTAAGGTACAGAACCTTTGCTGTATAAATCTTGTTTTGCGTTG
This sequence comes from Euryodendron excelsum, assembly GCA_033060915.1. NCBI lineage: Eukaryota > Viridiplantae > Streptophyta > Magnoliopsida > Ericales > Pentaphylacaceae > Euryodendron > Euryodendron excelsum. Next base: position 37,242,201 of record CM065384.1, on the reverse strand, counting down.
CCATCTATACTATCTTCAAGGCTAATGTTTAATCACGAGTTTTAGTCTCGCTTTTTTTTTTTCTCTCTTTTTTTTCCCGCTAATGAAAAGTTTTATTCTTGCTGCAACTAATAAAACCAATCTCCAAAGCCATGATATATAGCATAAGCAAATTAAGTAGCAAAAAAGTGTTGTCAAGAGTCCTGACATCTAAAATTAAGAGGGATGGTTAATTAGGGTTCAAATTTTGTCCTATTAATTTCGCGGTAGATCTCATTGTGAATTAGATAGCTGTCCATGTGCTAGAAATTACCAAACAGCCTCCTTGGTAACTTCAAAACAGTGATTCAAATTCTTATTGGAAATTTCAAAGGGAAAATATAAGTTTCAGTTACATCCAAGTCCAAAAAAGTTCATTCTTCCAAAGACTTCCAAATGTTTTCGAGTGAAATTCAAAAGTTTGGTGGAGAAAGCGAGATTAATTAATAAAGTAATCCAGTAATTATAAATGTATTAAATCAATTATGACAAACCAATTACGACCGGCTATCGCGTTTCCAATCATTAGGGCCATTCTTCATTTCTCATTATAGTAATCATCCTGGTTAACTGACTAGTCCACATTCATCACTCCCCAATGTCTGCAATCTTTACCACATGGAATGGCTGTAGAAATCCAATAGGCTTGCAGAAATGGCAGTCTCCCAACTCTGTCTCCCCTGTCTAAGACCCTTAAACAAAAGGGAAGAAGTACCCACACCCATTAAAGAGAAATAAAAAAAAAAAGTAACCCAAGGAGAGAATGTCATAGACTCATAGCTATTGCATGGTTGATAGAGACTTCCCAAAGAAGTGGTATACCTAAAAATGGTATAAAAGAATACTCTAACATGTAGTGGGGGATTGTCACTGTTATTTTGATGGTACCATGATGATGCACTTGTAATATAAAGAAATGTTTAATTTCTTGTAGTTGTTGTGTACTATAGTATTAAGGCTTAACCCATATATATCTATATATATATGTATATATATGGCCCCATTAATTCAGGATTTGGGTACGATAAAGAATGATAGGCAATATGGAAAGTAAAGGCAGCATTCAATCCAAAAAAAGTGTGTAGTGTAACATGGGGAAATAGTTTAGTTGCACTTGAAAATCGATCCTAATGATCAGCAGGACCACCCAGTTGAAGAAAGAGGTTTGCAAAATATTCAAATGTTTTAGCTAATGAACACTTTTCTCTCCTAAATCATAGCAGTTCTAGTAATCTCTGCAGTTTACTTACATATGATGACAACGCAATCCGATGCAAATCAATAAATGTTAGCCCCACTCTATAAGTGAAATTATTCTCCTTTTCTTCTTTTTTTTCCCTCTCGTTTTAGAATTTTAGGCGGAATGGGGGTTGTGCATGCAATATGAATGCTAGATTTATCAGGATTTTTTTATTTCAATAGAATAACGAGACCATATCTTTATTCTATTTCATAATGCAAAGCAAGATTCATTATAGAAGCTTTTCAATATATATCTAAGAAAATAATGCATGGAATTCGACTGTCACTTCTTCATAGAGAAGAATATAGACAAAGCAATTAGAAGAATATCTCCAATACTAAGAACAATATCTTTTATAAGTGGATCCATTTTCGACATTTTTGACCAACACAGAATGGTAACATGCAATGATTATCGGAAATTTTGATAGCTTAAAAGAAAATAAAACGCGCAAAGCAATAGGGCACACACACATATCAATTGTCATTCATCATAAACTCAATTAACTTCCCATATTAAAACATTCTTTAGATGAGTACCACGAGCTTCTTCACTGTCCAAGAATGTGAATGTGATATTATAAGAGACTGATAAGCTTAGTTTATAGTCTGTCTTGCTCTATTTTATCAGTAAGAAAACATGCCTTTCCATTCTTTTCTAGCTCATCACTTTGGATGCTGCAACCCATTTGCTGCATTGAGATTGCTAGCTTTTATTTTTTAGTTTTTAACTTATCAAGATCTTTTAATACTAAAGTTTAGCTCCATTTGTATAGAAGGTTTATCTCTATAAAAAAAAGCTTGGTAGGTTAATTGTTGAGGAAGGCATTCACTTGTAATAAACAATATATCCTGGAACGAGAACAGTGTCTGTTTGAATGACTTTTAACCTTGCAATTTACCGCGCCATTAATTTTATCTTTAGGGTCCGTCAATCCTGCCCAAGGTTTCAGGGTGATTTTCACTGATTACATATACATAAACTATGACTTACTAGATTGAAAGGTGATTTGATTTTTGCTTTCAATTTCTTTTTTTTTATTATTAGTTTGTAGATTTTTTTGGTCTGAGACTCTCAATGCATTCAAAGGAGCTAATGAGTAGAAGTAAAGGGAGAAAAAAAAAATCAGGTGCAATTATCATAAACGTGGTTTCCACGTAAGATTGCCGCTCTGATGTGAGAGAAATAATTTAAAGTGGCCCTCTCATGCTGGTTATGAATCAGAGCGGTCATTGCACGGTGCTATGTTAAACTGAAAATTTGTTCAGAATGAAAAATGGGTGACATCCCCACAGCTATGATATTATTATTAGATGCAGTGTCATAGTCCTCTTTTTTAGTGTACCTCCCATTTATTACCTTTGGCTTTTGCCTTCATTCCTTCATCCACTAAATGCTCTTTTGCCCCCCACCCTCCTCACTCCACCACTACCTTTGGCTACTTAATTTCCAGGGCTTTCTCTCTCTCCTCCAATTAGGTTTTCTTCTTTGAGGTCTCACCTCCAGAGAGATGAATCAGTGAAGCTCTCACATCCTTTGATTGGCTACACCATACTTTATCCTTGAAGAAACAAAGAACAGCTCTTGAAAGAGCTCCTACAATAGAGAAAAAAGGTACAAGAGAGGAAAAAAAAAAGGTACTTCCCTTTTTGTTCTGATCTGATCAAAGAAACCTAGATCAAAAAACAGGTAAACACATGGTGCTTCTTTATAACTTTTCTTGTGATAATTTATTTCTAGTTTTGTTTCAATACGAAAGTTAACTAGAACTAAAATGCTCAAGCAGACACTATATATGCCTTTTTGAGTTCAAGTCTCTGATCTAGGGTTTTCCACTATGAATTTAGTAGTAAGACAGAAGATGTTTATGTGCAATCTTGCCACAGCTGTGAAAAGATAATTACGGAAGGTTGCACTATCCAGATCCCATGTTCAACCTAGTTCAGAACAATATTATTACTTCATCATAGCTGATGCAACTGAATTTTTCCAAATCTAGGAGTCTGGACATGTGGGGAGAGAGAGAGAGAGATAGAGAGAGAGAGAGAGAGAGGGAAATATTTAACCCTTCTTCAACTTCTATAGAAAATTTAGGACCTCAGACTAGTTGTGGTGATTTTTCCAGGGATAAATTACGCACAGATCATCGATGACTTACAAGATATAGTAGAATTAAAGAAAATCAAAAGAAGAAGATTTTTACAGAGGACCATCTTAACTTGTGTAAACTAAATTATACTCAGCAAATTAAAGCCTAGTGTGTGTTTGTTTAAAAACATTGAAAAGATGACTCTCTCGGCCATACCCAACTAAGGATCTCTTGAAAAAAAAATTGCTTGATGGTTATATAATTAACTTGGTGGTGCAGTGAAAATGGCTTCATCGAGCTCATACAATTCTCCTTGCGCTGCCTGCAAATTCTTGAGGAGGAAATGCATGCCAGGTTGCATCTTTGCACCTTACTTCCCACCGGAGGAGCCACACAAATTCGCCAATGTTCACAAAATCTTCGGCGCAAGCAATGTGAGTAAGCTCCTCAACGAACTCCTTCCTCATCAAAGAGAGGATGCAGTGAATTCCCTTGCCTACGAAGCGGAAGCGCGAGTAAGGGATCCAGTTTACGGCTGTGTCGGCGCCATCTCCTTCCTCCAAAGACAGGTTGAGAGGCTCCAGAAAGAACTCGACGAAGCCAATGCCGATTTGATTCGCTACGCCTGCAACGAGATTCAAACGGCATTGCCAGCAGCCCCACCGGCGGCAGTGAATTCACTACTTCATCCCATGGCTCCACGTCAGAGGCCGGTTGAATTAACTAGAAGAATGGGTAATGAAGGAGGAGCTTTTTATCAAACCCCTTCTTTGCAATTTCCTTATCATCTTCCTTGGAATGACAACCCTCCTGGAGGGGAAGGAAACATCTGACTTTTGAAAGCACTTTCACAACCCATCTAGGGTTTGCAGAAGCTGATCTCCAATCATCCTATGGTATGGTATTGTGTTTCGTTAAGGTTTCTAGCTAGCTATAGCCTCACATGGACTCTTCTAGCTAGACCACTGAGATCTATTATTTGGAAAATTATTTGGTGGGTTAAGTACTTAATTTTTTTTTGAGCATGTTTAGTACTTTGGTGGGTTTAGTACTTGTGTTGCTAAAACCAATACCATAAGTATTTAATTAATTATTGGTGTTTTATGTGGGATTTGGGACCTAAATATATCTTTAGGGTATGTTAAATCAGTAGCTAGTTGATTTTCTATTGTGGCATTAGTGCAACTCTAGAGAATGTGCATGTGAAAGTTCCTATTCTCTAGGGTTTGTTTATGCTTAAGAATAAAATTAGTAATACTATGTTAATTATAAAGAGGATTCTCTAGCCTAGGTCTATGGTTAGTCTTCCATTACACTATACATATTCTCACTTTTCATTTCTGCTTTGTTCTAATGGACCACTGCATGCTTTACTTTCTCAGCATATAGATGTTGAGTTTGATTAGTTTATAGCCTTTGATTCCGAAAGACCCTATATAAAATGTCTAGAAAGTCAGCTCTAAGTTACCCCAAAATGAACCTTTGATTAGTATTTGTTGGTTGTGAAGAAAATGAGGTGATGGAAACTCAAATATATAGTCAAAGTCGTGGTATGAATCAACAGATAAGAAGAGAGGAGTGTAAGCTTTGAGCTTTTTCTAATGTCTTTAGTTCAAGTCAATATCTTTCTAAATTCTTTTGATTTTCTTTCATTTTTATTAATCTTCTTTTGTGATGATAAAGGGTAGAGTGAGTCTTCTTTTATCTTATTTCTTTTGGGTAAAAGAATTTATTGCGCCGCTTGTGAACCTCAGCTTTGCATACAAAAATCTCTACTTTCAATTTATCTGAAACAGTGACAGTTCATAGCCCCATGGGATCCATAAAGGAATTGTTCTCCCTTGCATTGTTTTTCAGCTTTTTCTTACAAAACCGTTCACTCTTATCATCCCCCAACACTTCCCAGACTGAACAGTAGAACACTTCCCTGACAAAACAGTGGCACCCTCTCTCTCTCTCTCTCTCACTCTCTCTCTCTCACCATGCACTAACATGCAGACACAAATGTGCATTTGCAATGTATAAAAAAATTTGCTATATATTTCTTACGATTTATATAGGAGGATAGGTGCTGTAATGCAGATGCATGCAAGGATGAAGACATTTTGAAAATCTAGTGAAAATATGTTAGAGGGCAGGGTAACTTCAAAGAGGAACTATAACAAACCAAAACTTCAAAACGAAGCTTCGCGCAAAAAACATTAGGGTTGAGTTACGAGTTACACTAAAGAAACTTAACTTTCATGGTTGGACACATAATATCTCTTATCTCCAACAACCATCTCTCCAAATTAAACCATTCTTTTAGACATATTAGCAGATATATACATATAATACACACACTGTAAAGGAGAGAGATTGTGTATGTGTGTGTGTGAAAGAGAGAGGTCAATGAGTTCTCAAAATTCTTTTGTTTTCTTGCCTTCTCATTCCTACTCCAATTCTAATACCCACACAAATACATTTTTTCGGCTGAGCCATTTGATGTGTCATTTTGGTGTAGAAGTACGAAGTTTTCATCATAAGACACGACCAACTCCTCTTTCTGAGACTCTCTCTCTCTCTCTCTCTCTCTTCTTGATCTGGGTGGTGCCGTAATGCAGTTCCAGTGGCGGTCACGTCCATCGACCTCCAATTCATCGTCTTCTCGATTAGCTAACTTTCTTGAGATCACCAAAAAAAATCCCCTTTGATTCTTCCCTGTCGGAATTTTGGTAGATGAAATCTCACTGTAGGATCTGATGTAGCAATATACACGTGTGGACTTCGTGTTTCTTGTCGGTGGTAGAACAGTACTCTTCCACTTTTTAGCTTACAAAGCTTCACATTGATAAGAGTTTCTAATTTTTTCATGCAACCAAAGAGTGAAAATCTAACGTTACACCTTAAAAATTATTTCAAAAAATTCTGAATTTATATAGGCATCACACATTAAGAGACTACAGTAATGGAAGATTGTGATATACAGGTGTTAGATTCAATAATTTCAAAAAATATAAACACGTTGCATAGGTTTTATGTACACTACATATTTTTGTACTTCAAATTTTGTTATGTATTTTGAACATTAATACACTCATGTTTTGCAGTGTGGGAAGTTTGAAATCAGTGTCATGCAGTGAATATATCCCTATTTCACTTTCCATAGACATTTACATATATATATATATATATATCATGTCTGTGTATTAGTGCTCCATCGTTGGATATATGAAAACCCTCCAAATATCTAGGGTAAGGAGAGGAGAAAGAAAAGTGAGGTAAATTTAGGTGCCAAACCGGCAAAGATTTAAAAATAGTGCGATTTCTGCAATCTGCACAGTGGGATTGTTGTACTGTGTTGGATCAGAAGGTCCTGAGAGTGGGGTGGGGAGTATGGCTTTCTGAAGTTTTTGTTGGGTTTTACCAGAGAAGAAGCTAGGAGATGATAGTGACACAGATGTATTCCAGAATCCATCAAACACGTCAATCTTTCTTTCTGTAAAGGCGTGGAAAAGAAGCAAAGAGCTGCTGGGGTTGAAAATGTGGCAGAACTATCAGAAAAAGGATGGGGGCAGTCCTATTCATGCCCCCACCGGAAATTCATATGTTCCTCTCTCATTTTGCAAATACCACAAGTATGACTTGAGGATTGGATATGTTTTTTATTCTCTCTCTCGCTCTCTCTCAAAGACACCACTGGTTTGCCCGTGCCAACTATATAATTGGGTTGATAAATACAATAGGGATAAAAAAAAATTCTATTCTTACATAATTTCTTTACCTATAATAATCACTGCAGATCGTGGTAGTGGAGCTAATTGACAATTTATGGCAACGAATATTAATTAACGAGGACAAATCAAAAAATGGAGAAATATGCTAGCGAATGTGGAGGAGAAAGTTGATTGTCGTTTTTATTGTATTAGACAGATGAAACAGTGTGAAATTAAAAGACAAGATTCGACGCCTTGAAGATACACCTATTTAACCTTACCCAAAGAATAGGAGCTTGATAGATTAATTGCAACTGTTTGGATTAACAATGTAGTTCTCCAAAACATGCTTTACAAACAGAAAAGATGAATCATATTTGGGTAATCTCATCGGATCACTCATACATCTCCTAATTTTGATTTGGTTTTAGTAAGTACCAACGATGAAGGAAACAAAAAATAAGATACTGGGAAACCTAAACTCGTCTCACGAATAGGTACAAGTTGGTAAGATTCACATTGATCCAATATATACATATAGGATCTACTTACTTGTATCCATGGGTAATGAAAATAGAGTGAAAAAAAAAAAAAAAGGCGGTGCTTGTAGCATTTCTGCCTAACATTTAGGCTATTGGTGAACTTGAATGTCTTGTGATACCCAATAAATTTGTGGCTTAAAGCATTCATGCATTATATTTGGGACTTGAAAGCTGACTAGTAGTCCTTCCTTTTCTATTTGGTCTTTCTATCACTAGACTCGCAGTGGAATGTCCGCAACAATTTGGGAGTTTGCTACATTTTCGTCCTATCTTTCACCTCAGTTAAGCAATAATATTATGTTTCGTGTGTGGAAAACTATAGAGATCAATCAACTCATAACAAAATATCTAATGGATACACAACTAAAAAATTGTTAAGGAAAGACTGACATATGATACTAAATTCAGTTTTTTCTTTCTTCTTCTTGCTTTGGCAACATATATACCATTATCATTAACATCAATTCTCCATCAAAACCATAATTAATTAGGTCTAAATTATCAAAACCTTTACTCATCACCATTGCAGCCCATCTTGCTCAGATATCGTAGAATAATTCCCTGAATTGATCATTTTAATTAAGATAAATAATTTCAAGAATTGGCATGCTAATAATTCTTTGGGAAAAAAATGAAGTTCAAATTACAGATGTCTATCTTTTTGCAAAAACCACAATATGTAACACATTTCCTTTCATCACACTTTTGTTGCAAAGTAAGCTCAAGAAAAATATACAATTCATGACCAAACTAGTTAATATTAGTGTCTTACCAAGTATTATATGAAATCGTAGGTCACAGTTTTTTCAAGAATTCAACTCTCCATTACATGTGTGTTTGCCCAGTTTTCTTCATTTTTCTTGATGAATCATCATAATTTTTATTAGTTTTTGTTTTTTTTTTTGGGTAAGTTATTTTAGGTTATCGTTTCTGTGACCATATCCCTATGATGTGTATGTGATTTGAAATGATTATTCTTCAGACTCCAAGCCATTGAATATATAAAGCGAAACACTGATTCATTTGCTTACTTAATTCACTACTAGCCTATTGAATATATTGAGGACATTTCTTCTATCATAACTAGATCCTTGGACCTTCAATGCACTGCTAACACAACATATGTTAGTTAACCAAAATGAAAATGATGCACTGGGTTTTCCAAGAGTAAATAACGGGGAAAAGATGAACATATATGTGTGTGTATATATATTGTACCTTCTATTGAATTAAACTAGCTATGGTTCTTTATTATATGCATGCAACCTACTTAAAGCCCCAAATGTATCATGACCCCAAATCTAATGGATGGGTTTTCTGAACTTCATAAAATTAAAATATACGTTCGATTAAGCTTAACATGTTCCCTTTCACACACTCAAATCAAAGAAAGATTTAAGGCGCCGTTCATGCCACATGCATGGGTACTAAAGAAGGTTTATGTGTCAAATAACCACTGATTCCATCAATCTTTGTTTGTTTAAATACAAAAGATTACTCCCTTTCTTTATGCTTCATCGTCTTTTTAATACCGAAAGAAGTTCTTTTGGCAGATTACCAATGATGATGGTCATGATGGTTGCCATCAATGTTATAGTTAATTAACAAACACAAGATTATGGGTTAAAGAATCGCGCTTTATTGATGCACAGATTATCTTTTGAGCATTGTTTTGTTAAAGTCTGATACCAATTTTGTGTATGGAGAGTTGTTACATTTAGAGACCTTGATATCTGAAGAATATAAGAATATCTTCGAAGTAATATCCTAAGAGCAGTGCTCGCTTCTCCAACTGGCCCCGTTAAAGAGAGGAATAGAAACCCTAATCATATGCATGCAAAGTTTGCATCTAGAGATGGCTAGGTTTTGATGATGATCCATTCTCACGTACCGGGGCTCCGCCCTCGAAGTATTGTCCGCTTTAGTAATGGCGCGACTATAGTCAGCTTAGTGCCTGTAAACTTCCACCTCACAGTTTTGTCTCCAAAAGGCGTTTCGAAGAGTAGAGAGATACTTGACACTTATAAGCTACCAAACACTTACGTTCTCACCCAATGTAGGACAACGGTATTATCAGTACACCCAGTGAGGGGTTGGTAGCGAGCACGTCACATATCAGGGTGACGCCCTCGAGGTATTGCTCACTTTGGCGAGGGCGTGACTGTAGTTGGCTTAGTGCCGGTAGGCTTCCATCTCACGATTTTGTCCCCAAAAAGCGCCTTGAAGGGGAGAGAGGTATTCAGCGCTTATAAGCTACCAAGTACTTACGTTCTCACCTAATGTGGGACAATGGTATCATTAGGTTTTCATGCTTGAATACTAATGAAGTTTGCAAAATTGCTTTAAAATAGCATCTCAATCGGGCATTAAATAAGAGCAATTCTAACTTTTTTATGTGCTAAGACTCCTTATTTCTTAGTCCTCGGTCAAGCATTGGCCACCAAAGTTCAAACCACCCTCAATCTCGAAGGCTCTATTTGGTTTTGGAAATGGTGAGAGAAAAAAGAGAAGGAAATTAAGAATCTAGAAGCAGGTTTATCTCATAATTTGTTTCCATTACTTGAACAAAATTAAAAATTAAAATTTTCTCAAAAAGGTTAAATATCACGATATAGAAAAGTAAGAAAGGTTCTAAAAATTCTCTTTTATTTCCTTGGATCTAGTTTTCCGTGGTAATCGAGAAGGAGAACTTGACTTAATTTGCATTTTTATTAATGTCTTTTCCCTCCTAAATCCATGAACCAAATAGAAAATAAAAATAAGTGATATATAAGTCATATTTTTAACATTTTTTTGCCGCAGGTATAGCTCTTCCGTTGCCCAATGCCCATGACTCTCCCAAATCCATGGGTCTTGATCCCAAAGTCTCCAATGCTACCATCCGGCAAGCTTATTAGCTAAAGAAAAATACTATTCTTTCAAAAAACTATATAAAAAAAAATTCTACTAGAATAATGTGATGATAATATTTTTATAACTAAGAGTCATTATAACAAGTGTATTGCTTCAAAATAAAAGGGGAGTCCAATCACATCATTCTATACAGAAGTTTTGCATAAATTTTCTACTTTTATAGCATTATTCTTAGGCAAATTACTTGCCCTCTAGAATTGAATCATTCATTTCCCATGAGTAAAAAGCAAAAGCAAATTGTTATATGTAATCGTATTTCTTAATTTATTTTCTCACTCGTAAATATAAGTGAATAAGTTTCACATAAATTTATTAATGTTAGGTCCTAGAGCTTCGTCTCTAAAGAGTGAGAAAAGAAATTGGCAAATAGAATCACTTATACTCTTACTCAAGGCAAATATCTTTAAAAAAACTGATCATTGCTCAGGTTTCCAATATACTGTGTTCTCTTAGATCATAAACCAGATAGTGAGTGAGTTTAATAAAATAAAAAAAGGCTGTTTTTTAAGAAAGAAGGATCACAAAAAGGAGGCAAGGGCTGCACCATGTAGGGTTGCCTTTAGACTTAATTGGCAGGGCCTGGGCCCAATTTGTGAACTCTGGCTTCGTGCCGTACTTTGACCCATATATGTATTATTTTTTTTATCCTCTATTTTTAATTTTGGGTGAAGCAAAAATTCATTAAGGCTGCAGACTACAAGACACCATCCTGGCCTAATTAATATCCCCCAAAATATAGCCTGGTAATCAAACATGACCTGAGAAAATAGCGGGTTAAGCTCAAAGGATGCCTGGAACAATACTATAACTCCAAGCGTAAATATATACAGAAACATACTTACAACAGCATGCACACATTAAAGAGAACCATAACATAGAGGAGTAACGTGGTTCAATACAAATCTACATACGTGCACACAGGCGAGAGAATAATTTGTTATAAACAAATATTACAGATTTGAGATAATACCCAAACTGACATTAATATTTGAGCCCTAACTACTCAAAGGTATTTGAGCTCTGAAACTATCTGCTTTTCCTCTCAGTGTCCAAAGCCCCATAGCCATGCACGCAACGTAAGACCGAGAAAAGGACGAGCGGGGGCAGTCGTCTCCAATAAAATTTCAAATTGCACTATTTTGTAGGTTTAATTATTTGTATTTATTTGATCCTAAGTTGTAAACGGACAGTATTGCCCCCACTGAATCTTATTGACTCTCCATTATTTGGCCAAATAAATAAAGTCCTATATTTGAAATTCCAAACCCTAGTCCTCTATTATAATATTAAAGTAAGACATATTGAAATGAAACACTTTTATTCATTCAATGTCAAACTGTGTCTAATTATTGAGTTGCAAATTCATTAAAATTTATTTATGTTAGGAGCTAGGGTTACAATTTTGTTGAATTGTATTTAAATTTAGCGTTTTAATTTGTTAAAAGTTAGGGCTTAGTTACCTTTATATTAGGACAAACTTAGGGATTGTTAAAATTTCATATATGATTCTATGTAAATTTCGCTTCAGCTGAGCAAAAATTCTGAATCCGCCATGCATGCACGTCTGCTGCTACTCTGCTATCGTGGATTCTTCTAGTCTCTCCCTCCTATCTCTTGCAAGCCTCACTTGAACTCTATCAACTTCTCTTTGGGCAAAAGCCCCTCCTTTGAGCATATCAAACCAACCCTATAATTCTCGGAAGTGCTTTCTTTATTTATAAGCAAACATTAGAAACTCTAATTCCCATACAATCATGAATATGTGCCAATTTATAGAAAACTACAACAAAAAAACTAAAATTATTATATAATTAAGAAACTCACGTATACAACTCAATTGTATGGATCTCGCAAAATCAAGACACACGCCCAAGTACTGCAGCTAGATGAGCAATTCGATTCGTGCTCCTTGGAATGTCGGCCAAATTGAAAGTCAGCTATCCCTATCAGTGATATGCTGCGCCCGAGTATATTTTTCAAGAAAAGAAAAGGTAGGATACGCAAGCCGAGCTTATAAATAGGTTTACCAACATGTTAATGGAAATTTAGCCCTGACAGGGCATAGTATTATCCCGATTGAAACTCTTGAGAAGACTTCCACGTCAGCATTGCAATCTTGAAACATGCTCTTCATTACTTACATGAATATATAAATATAAATATAAATATATATATATATATATATCTATGTATATATATTAATTTGCATCTTTTCTCCATAATGGGAACAAGGACACAACCATCAAATCTCTATACGGAAGATGAAACCATGAATACTTGCACAGGAAATGGGATGAGCTCATAGAAACCAAGTGAGTGCAATGTAATGCAACTGATTTTCACACTTCCATCCGACGAGTTACATCTTGAGCTTAACTGCGAGTTATTTTACATTATCGACTACATGTTATGAATGATAAACATGCGTTCAAAAATACCTCCTTAAACATAATGCAGTACCATATATAACCACACAAGGTTTTTTTTTTTTTTTTTTTTTTCACTACAACTTATGCAAGTTGGTGCAGCACTATCGTATATATATACCATAGTTCATCAGAGATAAAAGGAGTGATTGAACTTGAAACTTTATAACTAATATAAAAATTAATTTATATAAGGATTTTTATATCTTTATATAAGAATTAATCAACAGGCTTAGTAAAATAAGAGGATGCCCCGAGTGTATTTTTTGTATGGATAATACTTTGATCTAAAAATTTCGCCCTTCAAACTTTACCCACAGTTACTTCGTGAATCTGTACGCACCGAACTTCCTCTGTAGCCAAGTCCATCAATCACTAAACAACAAAACGAAATAGCAAAACAGATTGCCCTCTTGTATTAATGTAAGTCATCTATGGAGCTAGACCTGTTTCGCATGCATGCCTCGACAACCCATCTCTCAAACAAGTGTCACCCCCATTCCACGTGTCCACCCTCTCATCTCTTTAAAACGTACACCTCTTCCATGATCATTAGTTACCACTCACCTCTTTCATCACACATCCTCTCTCTCTCTCTCTCTCTCTCTCTAGAAGGTGTTAACAAACAAGTCCATCAACCACCCTCCATGGCTGAGCACCGCCAGCAAGGCCGAGACTACCAACAACGCCCCACCGAAGCCGCCAAGGGTTTCCTCCCTGAAAGGGGCCCCTCCAAGTCACAGATCTTGGCAGTGGTCACCCTCTTACCTGTTGGTGGCTTCTTCCTCCTCCTATTCGGGCTGACTCTAACCGGAACCCTCATCGCCCTTGCCCTCGCCACGCCGCTTTTCGTCATCTTCAGCCCCATTCTCGTCCCTGCGGCACTCACTGTCGCCTTGGCTGTCGCCGGATTCTTGACCTCGGGAGCGTTCGGGATCACTGCACTGTCATCTCTCTCCTGGATCATCAACTACATTCGTACGGGTAGAACCCGCATCCCGGAGCAGTTAGAATATGCAAAGCGGCGCGGGCAGGATACCGCGGGTCAGATGGGCCAGAGGGCAAGGGAAGCAGGCCAGAAGGCCCAGGAAACTGTGAAAACATGAGTCCGAATCAAGTGGACCTTTTGGGCCATGGCCCAACCTGGGGATGCAATGATCATATCCACATGAGAAATGGGTTCAGACCCATCAAAAAACATAAAACAAAATGAGTTTGGTTCGCCCTCTCTCTCTCCTCTTAAGGGCTGGTTTGGAGGTGTAGGGTTAGTCTGCAGACAGTGAATCAGACTTATGGTGTACTTTAGTCGGTATAATAAAATGGACGTTGTGAGTGGTGTGAAACTGTGAACTACAATTACAGTAGTCTCATGTATTGTCCATTCTGATAATCTCTGTGGTACTTTACTGTAATTTTCGTGCTTTGAATAAATATTTGTAATTTCTCATTTTTCAATGGCTTTTTATTTCTAACTGTCATACAAATGCAAGCATGCATGCATGGACACGTGGATATCTAGCCCTCCAGCAGCTGGATGCGCCTCTTCAAAAACACAAATGAGGTGCCCTTGTTTTGTCCGATTCATTTGGTTTTATTGAGAATTTTGAGAGAGATAATACGGCAGGTGAAGTTTTTACAGCCAGTGTTAGACTTTTAATTTCCAAAAAAGTCCAAATTTGGTTTCTAAAAAAAAATCAAATTACTGTGAGATTTAAAAAAAAAATAAAATCAACAAATTGATTTTGTTTGTCTATTTTCAATCTCACTATTTTTTCTATTTTCAATCTCACTATTATTCGGTACTCCTAGATATGTATATCAAATTTTGTCATGTTTTATTTATTATATTAAAAGTTACTTTATTAATTATAAATTTATGTTGTTGATGAATAACACACTCATATCTCAATTTAAAAGGAAAAAATCCACTGTTACATCCATATTAGGGGCTCATATTATTGACTGTTTAAAATGCTACATGATCGTTAGATTATCAAGGCTTCAAATTGTGTGATATAGCTTATCTGTGTCATTGGGAAGAAATTATTGAGACAACTACTTTTTGGAGTTAATAAAGGAAATACTTGCTATAGAATTTTTTATTTGTTAAAACAAACAAATAAATGAAAAACATCATTTTTGGGGCAAACCAAGGACTTGGGATGTATACTCTAAAATTGTTACGCCCCAATTTACAAAAGTCTAAATTTTAGGGAATAAAATGTATAGAGTTGAAAAGTCGAAGTTAAGTTCAATGAGTCAAAAAATAGATTTTGAATTCATTTTAAAGATAATTTTTATTTTGAAAATTTTTGTAACAAAACTGTATAAGTTCATTTGTATTTTTAATAAATCTGATTTAACTAAAACTTATTAAACAAAATATATATCAAGTGTTAAATATTCAAACTCCAACAACAAGTCACAACCTCCAATTCAATACTCCTATTTCAACAAACTTGTCCTCTAAACTAAACCATAACAAGTACTAACTCATAGCATTATATCGATATAAACTAAATATCCGAACGCAACAAAATAATAATAATACAGTAACCGAATGAAATCTAAAATAAAGATAAGGTGAAAATATAAAAGTATAATACAACTTAAAAGGAAAATAATTAAAACCTAAAGATGCAATAATATAGGATCAAAATATGAGGTAGGCCTCCAATGCCTTAATCCCGGTCATCAAATCTGCTAGCCCAAAGGTCTAACTGCAACTGTTGTATGAGCATTTTCATGACTCAAGTAGAAGGTTATGCTACGAAGTTAATACACATGAGGTGGTATGTGCACCTGTGCATATAAAGAATGCAATTCCAAACTTAACTCCTGCCCCAATGTCAAATAGTATATGCCAAACGCTCAAATTAATTAAGTATAAGAATATCAAACAGTCATAATCTCAATCTACAAATAATCCAGTCACCTACATTAACAAGCTTAAGTTAACTCTAAGATCAAAACTGAAATGATAAATGAATAAATAAATAAAAAATACCAAGACTCGCCCAAATCCAAACTAATACAATTATATACGCAGACATAACTGACTATACAGAGGAGGGGATATTAGTCCACTAACAACTTTTTCCGCACGTTATGATCGAGCTATCACCCAATTAATGTGTGCATCCAAGTAATTTCGCACTTTATGGGTCTCACTCAAAGGATGCGTGCATTTCAACAATTGATTCTACATTTTATAGAACACACCCAAAGGACGCGTGCATTCCAACAATTTCGCACTTTATGGGTTTCACCTAAAGGACGCGTGCATCCCAATGCAACTCCTAGAGTCAAGGCCTTGAGCCCTTCTCGACCATACCTTACATGTAGACTTTAACCTAAGTCTAAACTAATATTAATACTACACTGAGGTAAAATCAATAATGTTCACGTCACCAAATTCATAACATAATTTCGTATAATCACTCAATGTCTAAAACCAAACCTATAATCAATCCAAAACCTAAACTATGCATTCAACAATACGTAGTCAATATGAATTATATCAAAACAAGTTTACGTCTCACTTTAAATCACCATTTTTATTTAAGTAATACCACATTGTTATAATATTAGCTCCATATACATTCTAGGCATAAAATAACATCTCAAACACGTTCAAATTCCGTTTAAATTATAAAACCCAATATGCTAACTTGATAATTTTGTCCAAATAATTTACATAAATTCTCATATACTTTTAACATCAATTCTAAATATAACCTTGGCATAAAAATATTTTTAATTATCTATTTTATGCATATTCTATATTATGTCAAGTAACCAAGAATATCCGAATAATTCATTTAAATTAATCACACCTTAGGCATAACTTATGTAGACATAAATCACACAAATTTTAAGTCAATTACATGAATTAATTATTGTATGACAAAACTCTCAATTTTAATATATGTGCAAATATCGTAAAATCTTAAGTTGTCACTCATAATATTTAATAATATACATGCATTAATTAACTAGCACATTAGATTAAATATAACAAAACCCAACAAAAATAGTCAATGAATCAATTAATATTTAAATTTCAAGTAAATCTAAAAAAATTCAAATTAAAATTTACTAGAGGCGTTATTTCTACTTAAACAACATGTATAACTCAAATGTTTTAACCCAATAACAAGACCCATGTGTAACCCCCTACCTCCTTGAAGATTAAACCTAGAGCACGAACTCGATTTTGTCAAAATTAAGAACTGAAACCATCATCGTGTAGCCGTTGTGGAAAGAAACACAAAATCTTTGAAGAGTAATATTAAAATCTTGCTCTAAGGGACACATAGTGAAAGAAAAAAGAGAAAAAAAAAGTGGAGAAGGGGAGCTCTTTGGTTCATCGCCGACGGTGAGAGAGAAAGGGAGAGAGAGAAAAGAGTATGTTTTGTTTTAAAAATTATTTTGGGTGTATTTATCAAAATGTCTCCAAAGTTTTTTAAAAATTTTAAAAAAACCAATCCCCTTTGACATTTGACTGGGTCTTTACAAAACATAAGGGTCAGAAGGAGAAGTTTCTTTATCACATGATGAAAAAGAAATAACAGTAAAGGCAAACTAAACGGATTAAGCTCCTCTCCATCTTAATAGTCTGAATTTTTTAAATTTCTTATCTCATTACACCATGTGTTAATCGTTCAAATTTAATGGCTGATATTATTTTATTTAAATTTAACATTTTACTTAACATTAAAAAAAATTAATACAAGGAGATCGTGGGTTAAAGTAGATAACAATACTCGTTAGATTTCATTTATCAATACAGTAATGAGATAAGTAATATGAAAGATTTTGAATATTAAAGTATGAAAGGAAGCCTTATCCAAACTAAACATATCTTCCTTCCAATCACATTAAGGTCCGTTGGGTACAATTTTTTTGCCAAACTTTTTTTAAGCTTATAAGTAAAAAAGTCAATTTTTTTTTTACTTTTTTACTTTTCTAGATTTGTTTTAGCTAAAAATAAGTAAAAAAAAAAATTAAACAAAAAAACTGTACCAAACTATCCTAAAGCCAAAGGCTATTCATACCCGACTCGCATGAAATATCAGTCAAAAAACTTGTATTAATCTAAATGGCTATTTTTCATAGGTTGTGCTCCGGACCCATTGGCTCGGAAAAGCTTTTGACTGCAAGAAGGAATGGGGGTGCAAAACAAGCAGAACAAATGACGCGGACTAAGAAAGAGAACAAGATTTGATAGCAAAAGCGAGATGAAATTAAACCCAGATAACCTCTACTAATGTGCTCAAAACTGCTTCCTGGTTTGAGGAAAAGAGGGCCTGATCATGTTTCCTAGACTCAAAAGTTCATAAGAGTTTCAAGTTGGCTGGTCTTGGTCTTGCTGATCATAAGGACAGGTGATTTATCAGGTAGGCACAAACCAGCTGTCCATTATTTCACCACACTGCAACTAGGCTCCTTTCCTTTGAGAAACATACCAGAATGGATAGCCAGCCTGAGCCCATCCACAGAAAGGACAGTGAATCAAGATTTCATTTGAAAAATTCAACCGATTAGTATAATGGGTGTCACAATGCATTCAAATATGAAACAATAAGTGCAAAGAAACACAAGGTGCTTCACTAGCCCTGCAGGCTGCTCCTCAGAAGTCAAAACTAAGCATAAGCCAATCTCACTCAAGCTTGTCACTAATCCGAAAAAACAAAAAAGGCTCATCAAGCTTGTCTCTATAATTTTATTAAAATAGGGATATGCAAGAAAATGAAGAACAATCTTATGCCCTGTTGAGTGTTCCAAATGTGTGCTACGGTGCTTGAATGAGCGAGCAACCTAATATAAGAACCCATGCTAAACTATCCAAGCATTCAAAGTAAACTTTTCAATCCTAATTTCTAAAAATTGAATGAGTCCAAATTCCCATTCGCTTCTTTAAAATAGCAAATGAAGCACAGATTTTTCATGCAACCCCAGTAGAGACCGCAAAAAATGCTGCTACACCAATATATGATAATGACTGCTTTCAATCTACCAGTGGCCCTTTGCACTTATTATATTTCATTTCTTTAAATACTATAATAAAACACTTGGGAAAATAATGCTTGCAAGTCCAGACAGAGCTATGCTCCCAAGCAAGATAAATAAATGACTCAATGTACATACTCTTATTCCTCTACATGAAGAACTCAAAATAAGAGAATCCCAAGAGGTAGTGACATACACAGTTCAAAAGGACGATACATTATCAGGGATTGCAGAGCTTCTATCGGCAAAAGTGACCACAATCGACAACTAGCTTGAATGAAAAACTAACCCAAGATCCAAGTTACAAAGATGTTTGGGTGGGTGTTGTTTGTACCAAGGGAGTCCCCAAGCAAAGTGAGTGGTATTCTTCATCTTGAAGGTCTTTATAAGAAAAATGTTATTCTTTCATAACAATTTATACATAAAATTCACAAGAATGATGTGACAGTGGTATTATTGTAATTAAAAATCATTATGATAGGTGTTTTGTTTTGAAATGATTGACTCTTATCCAATCACATCATTTTGGTAATAAATTATGTATGAATATCACTTTAATGCACAAACTCTTCTTGCTCTTGTTGTTTCTGATTGCTTCTCAAGTGTATCTCTATTTATAGATAAATATTGAAGGCTGATTTGTAGTTTCAAATGAGTTTCCAGCCTTTGAAGAGTGTTTAAAACAGTTCTTCCTATTAAGCAACTTGCTGTCAGATTTATTGTTGAATTTTTTATCAAATAGCTTAACTTCAATCTCGATTTTTTTCTTGGTAACGTTCGCATTTAAAAATGGATATAACATAACAGTTGTACACATGAAAGTCGGCTTTTCAGAACCTCAAGGATCAGGTCAATCCAATGATCAGATCAAAAGTTATGATCAAATTACTCAAATTGTCTCCCAGTTGACATATTTGAATTTCTACACAGATGCCTTCACTTCTAGCTCAATTTTAGCTTTGACAACGTTCAAATTTGAAAATGTCTATAAAATAAAAATTGTAGAAATGAAAGTCAGCTTTTTTGAACCTCAAGAATCAGGTCCATCTAATGGTTAGATCAAAAGTTATAATCAAAATACTTAAACTGTCTCATAGTTGGCATATTTGAATTTTTACAGAGTTTCCTTCACTTTCACATCGATTTTCTCTCTTATAACGTTTGATTTTGATTATATATATAAGAAAGAGAAAAGTTATAGACATGAAAATCAGAGTTTCCTAATTTTAAGAATCAAATCGATCCAATGGTTGGATCAAAAGTTAAGAGCATAATACTATGATTGTATCATAGGATATAATTTCATTGAATTTTCAACCTTAGAAGAAAAATATGTCCTCTAATTTTTTTCCTTGAATCAAGTTTTCTGAAAACATGATTATCAAGGATTTAGATATTATTTTTCAAGTCTTGATCTCTCTTTCAAGTGTTTTATAATTCTGTAAAACTTTATTACACTAACTAGACTAAGAATTTAAAGCATTGAATTTATTTAATAAAAAAAATTATAAATCAAAGTAAGTTATCATCAAAATCATATATAAAATTTCATATAAATAAACTTAGGCTAATAAGTGGTGCCCCTACCCGTGCCGTGAAGTTATGGATTTGACTAGCCCTCATCCCTTCTTAAAACTTTGACCCTCCAATATATAAAAATAAATAAATTAATAATTGAAGAAAATGTATAATGATGGTGAAGTCAAATACAACTCCACGAGGCTAAGAATAAGCAATCATGCATGTAACAAGGCCTATATACAATTACGGAAAAGATTGGGACCTATGTCTTATTACTAGCATAGGGGAGACAGAATTTGATTGGCATTAAAACGTGTAGACATAACATGCACCTCTTTTCATTAGATTATCTTTAATGTTCTTCAGTGCCCCTGACACAAATCTGTAGATGGTCTGCATTAACACCTGCAATATATCCTTGCCTTCAAACCAAGATATCCTGTAATCCCTGTGCGTTGAGCCAGAGCACCTACTATATAGCCTTGGCCTCGAACCTGGATTTTCTGTAATTCCTTTACGTTGAATCATATCACTCTTAATGTGAACAAAAATTATAAATTCTTGGATCCAAAAGAAATTCACTGTAACTCAAAGTCACCACAACCGTTTTAACCATTTTACATACAGGCACATTTTTCAATCCTGATGATACGACTATCTAATGCAGTTAATTTAGTACAATGTTCACAAAAATAGGAATGTGTTCCTGCATATGCAAACCCTACTCTCTACCATCCTTTAAGTTGACAACATCAATATTTATATTTATATTCTAGTTTGTCAGTCATCATGTTGACCATTTTCCCCCTTGCAGATGGCAGAGCTAGCTAGGTGGTGTTTGAGTGAAGATCCAGATTATAGGCCAGAGATGCGATAAGTAGTCCCAGCCTTGGCCCAGATCTTGATGTCTTCTATAGAATGGGAAGCATAACTTGGAGGAAGCAGCCAGGTTTTCAGTGGACTATTCAATGGAAGATGAAAATCTTACTTATGAAAAGGGTCACCTCTGCAAACCATGACATGTAATGTGGATGGGCATTTTTATTGTTTCATTTACCATCTGCATGGTGGAAATTGGATGGATAGTGAAAATGGAGTGTTGAGTTCAATGTGTGTGCTTACTTCAACATGTTAGAGTTGGCACCGTAATAGATAGAACTCCATCAAGATTAGGAGGTGTGTGGTTGCTTTTCAATGTAACAAGTGAATTTGAGCCATGCACAAATTTTCGTTAATCTTGCTAGGGATTGTTTACTAACAAGAAGGACAAAGCATAACATGAACGAGGTTGAATATCAATAGACATGTTCATACAAACACACATAAATACATGCATACAGAAGTGTGTGTGTGTGTGTACATATATGGAATAGAGTCAAAGTTTCCATGTTGGTATCTTATACCCAGCCTTAAACCAAAAGTGATGAATTGTCTAGCTACATATCACTTCCAAACTACCCTCTAACTATAAGGATGCTTGATTTCTACTAGGCAATACTCTTAGTCCTCACCAATAATTTTAATTAACAAAACAAAAAATAATTAATTAATGTAGTATGTGATAAAGATAAAGACACTGCATCCATTTATTAATTCATTAATAACATAGGTTGTGACTTTTACATTAAAAAAAAAAAAAAAACAACGCTAACATCCTAAGGTCTCTAACAATTGCAGAGTTACCCATTAAAGTTTTTGAAATACTATCCAATACCCATGCTATAATCGTCACTAATTGTTCTCAATAGAGCATGTGTTATTATATTTTTGACCTTTAAATTAAATACAAATATTTGGTTCAAGAAAAGATTTTACAAAAGATGCAAAATGTCCTTGTAAATAAGGGTACTGTTGAAATTTTTGGTGTACATTTTTTTTCTTTTTTGTGAATACTTACATTTTCTGGTTATAATTTCAGTGGTTTGTTAACCGAGGGGGCGTCATGCATATTGATGGATAAAACTAGGGATGCTACAGTTATTTCAGAAACCTCAGGGTGATAGTATAATTCATCCAAACAAAAACTATGTCACCTCTCCATGGAGTGGGCCGGTTGTAGGCCTGTAATCCATGAGGTTGGGTGAATAAAAATCCAGCCCACTTAGGGGCCCAAATAATTTGATTAGGTTACCCTCAGTTAGGGCCCAAATTATTTGATACAGTTACCGGTTACCCTCGGTCCACGCAGGTTTGAAGCACGTGCACTACCACACGTCCCCTAACTCCATCCCTGACATTTCCCAACAGAACAAAGATCAGACGAACAGACACAAACACTGAAGTTAGCTTCAAATTTGCTCCAGATTTGAAGCGTTCAATTGCCGTTAAGATCTCTTCTGATTTGCTCTTACAACAACAGAATTCACTTTCGTAGGTTCGTTCAACTCTCTCCTCACACATACACATATATGGTATATCGTCCTATATATATAGATACATATTGATCTGCGCAGTATTCATCAATGGCTGGCGCCGCCTCGGCGCTTTTCATGCTGGACATCAAGGGCCGGTGTTTGATCTGGCGCGATTTCCGAGGCGATGTCACCGCTGTTCAGGCCGAGCGATACTTCTCCAAGCTCCTCGAGAAAGAGGTACTCTCTCCATACACCTACATGCATGTGCCTTTCTTGTTTTTCATTTGTTTTGAAGGTTTTTGGCTTTCAATTTCTCTTGATCTTAATTGCTGTTGCTATCACTAAGCAAGCCTTTGTTTGCTTCTTAAATTTCTCTGTTAGTTTCGGTTAATTTGATGATCCGAGCTATAAATGGCCTATAAGTTATCATTCACTCTTGTAGACACACCATTGATGCTTAATGTGGCATTTTGATAATCAAATTTTGATTTGCTGTTCGATGTAGTTTCGTTGACGGAGGAAAATAAAGTTTTCATATCTGAAGAGTTTATGAATAATCCTGCTAGTATTGTATATCCATACCTCTTGGTCTCCATTTCAAAGAAAGATAGATGATTGTTTGGAATTAGGATCTCCAGTTGGCTATGCAGTGAGAAATTGGCAAAGTTTCTGGATCTATGGTGAAGACTCACGCTTAAAGAAGTTACTCAATTTCTTTTATTTAATATTTTTGGCTTAAAATATGGGGATAAACTTTTGGATACAATTCCGGTAGGTTAGGAGCGGCATATCTTATCTTAATAAATCTAGAGGCTACGAAAGAAAATAAAATGGTCAAAAGGATGGTATATAAACTTCATGTTACTTAAGAGGGTAACCTGATTTTCATACAGTGATACTACAATACATAGAATGATAGAAGTAATCGAAGAAGTTGTTGCTGTTACTAGAATCGGTATGAGAACATGGGCAGCTATTGGTTTTTGGAAAATAAATGCTGCCAGAAAGGTTGCTTTTACAATTGTTATCGCTAATTATATTGATTTTGAGAGCATGCTTTGGAGGGAGAGATCAACATTTGGTGAAACTTTAGGAATGGAACAAATAGGAGGTAGGTACACTTTAGTAAATATTACCCTTGGGTGCAGGACTAGCTTTTTATTCTGATCTTACGCTCCTAATAGGATCCCCACTTTGCAAGTCCCTGATTCCTTCCTATACCATGATGGGGTTTTGCAAAACAGGTCTCTTCCCCCAAGTAACCTAATTTGTCCACCTAAGTGGATGTATCACACGTTAACTTGTGGATCAGAGAGTTAGTGCAAAAACAGATAGAACTCGCAAGCACCACAGTGCACCCTACAGTGGAATCTATTTTAAAAGGTATTAGATTGTAAGGTAGAATACTTGAACCACCCCACCACATGACAATGAGAAATGAACTCCTACTGCCAGAATAATGCATGTTCTTGGAACTTCAACCGATTCTATCACAAAAGAAATTGTGTACCATAATGGGTCTATTATTTTTTTCTTCTGATCTTTATTTAGTTTGTTCCATAAAGTTGACCCATATTGTATGCCCCGTATGTTTATTTTATACTTATTTATATTTGCGAAGGTTTTCGAACGTAAAATGTTAAACATCACAGTAAGAATGACGATTTTTTATTGGGTAAACTGATGGTCAGATCTGTTTCTACAATTTGAGTGTGGCTGAGATGTGAATGGTAATGAATACTTCCATGAGAAGGTGGAGGCAGCTTCTAACTGGTAAGAAACTTAGATAAAAATGGTTGAAGACTATTTGGCCGTGTGCAAAGGACACAATTTCAGGAACATATTGACAGAATTCAGATAACTATGCTACCCGGGTTTTTTTTTTTTTTTTGTTGGGGGGGTTGGTTGGAACAGGGGTAACGCTGACCATCTTGATTTTACCGACAAATAGTTAGAACAAAGCGTTTCTCTTTGTTCTTGCAGTTTACAAATTCATGGATAACTTGAATGTTCTTAGCGCGGTCTGGTCTTTTGGGCCTCCCTTTAATCTACATTCTCAGAGAAATCTTATGCCATCAAAATATCAATCTTCAAATTTAAAAAGGTGGTTAGTTCTCATGTTAATGATTTGTTTTTACTGCCTTAGGGTGATATAGAGTCTCACGGTCCCATTGGCTATGACAGTGGTGTTACCTACATGTTCATACAACACAACAATGTTTTCCTGATGACAGCATCAAGGCAAAATTGCAATGCTGCTAGCCTCCTCCTCTTTCTGCACCGTGTAGTTGATGTAAGCACTCTTGAAACTTCTGGTCCCTTATTTTGATCTCTTGGTTGGAAAAATAAATCTGAAGTAGACTGGAGGTAATGATTAAATGAATTTTTAAATTGTAGTTCAACTTCATGTGCAGGTCTTTAAGCATTATTTTGAAGAGTTTGAAGAGGAATCCCTGAGAGATAATTTTGTGGTGGTGGTAAGAAAAGATGGGTATTCGTGAATGTTAAACAAACACTTTTGACATTATTGAACTAACGTTTGTGCATTTGACAGTATGAGCTACTTGATGAAATGATGGACTTTGGTTACCCTCAATATACAGAAGCCAAGATTCTTAGTGAGTTTATCAAGACTGATGCCTACAGGATGGAAGTGACGCAGCGGCCTCCAATGGCTGTAACAAATGCAGTGTCTTGGCGCAGTGAAGGGATACAATACAAGAGAAATGAAGTAGGTGTATGTTCTTTGCATGCTATTGTTACCTCATTTAGCCGCTAGTTTAAATATTGAGAGTACTTGTTTCATGTTTAATTAGGTATTCTTGGATGTGGTGGAAAGTGTTAATATACTAGTAAACAGCAATGGACAAATAATCCGTTCAGACGTTGTTGGGGCATTGAAGATGAGGACATATTTGAGGTGTTTGGCTTGTCATTTTAGTAATCCGAGCTCATGTATAGTTCATTGAGATGATTTTTCTGTTCCTATTGAAATATGATCTATCTTTATGGTTGTTTGTGTACCATGACAAGGATCCGTGCCTTAAAGTGTGCAATATCATAATACTTTGTAACAACTAGTGATGATACCAATGATCTTATATGGGACATTGTATGTTGATTAACTTTGAAACTAAGCTGGAACTGGTCTATTGCCAAGTATTAATAATACATGTAGGTTTATATATCATATCTACATATTTCAATTATTAACTAATTACAGTACTAATTCCAACTTAGATGGATTTGTGAATTATCAAATACATGCATGGTAATTGGCTTGGTGTTAACTTATGTTAATTATGTTGCAGACAATTGGGTCACAGAAAGAAAGTGTCTCTTTGCTATTTTATGTGAAGCACTTGCAAAATCCCTTGCCTGCCCAATATGCACTCCAAAGGTTGAGTTTAAATTGCTAATATTCGCACCTGAATAATAATGTACTGAATAGGCATCAAGTGCTAAGTTCTCTTTACTTGCATTGGATTGAATTGTGGTCATTTGACACAGCTTTTAAGGAGTATGAATTTCATAACTTATTTATGCATCAAGTAATAAAGTAATGACACTACTTATGACTAGTTATGAGGCTGATTTACATTGCATAGGTATCGACCAGTGGCGTTGTATCTTTACCATGTTAGTGATGATTAATGATGCAAATAACATGGACATTCGTTCCTATCTGTTATTAAAAATAGGAGGTCTCACACCAATATGTTTGTTGAGAGACTCATTATATTAAGAGAGAGAGGGTCCGAAGGAACAGTTCTCTCTCTCTCTCTCTCTCTCTCTCTCTCATAAGTGAGATAATCCTGAAGAGCGAAGGTTAGAGGAAGGAACTTCTCCTTCCGAGTTCCTTCACGCATCCAAACTCAAGTGGGCTCTCTTTTCTTTGAATGATGCTTTTTTTTTACCTGTTTTGTTCGTGGTTCCAGTATTCATGCATTGTTAGTTGGCTGTTGATTACAAGGAAGGGTTATACCAGAGTTCTCTTCTTATTCATGAGTTATGTTTTCATGTGTGCTCTTCTAATATGTATTACCTCTTAGGGAGGATAAAGTAATCATACTTCACCTCTTGTAGTGGTATGCCTGAGTGCAAGCTTGGCCTGAATGATAGAGTTTTATTGGAGGCTCAAGGTCGATCAACTAAAGGAAAAGCCATTGATCTCGATGATATCAAATTTCATCAGTAAGCAAGCCTTGTTAATTTTATTTCTGTATTGGTTTATTAAGTTTGTCATTAATCTGTTTGCTTGTATCCGTTTGCTCACATAGTCACATGACATCTGTGTCTGTGTGTATGCATGTGCCAAATTCATTAATAAGTCATTATCTCAGTTAAGTTTATGATATTTTTACGGCAGCTTTATGTCACGACGTTTTGTTTGATTTCTTTGTTGGCCTTCATATTAGGTGTGTACGTTTGGCTCGATTTGAGAATGATCGCACCATATCTTTCGTACCCCCTGATGGATCATTTGATCTGATGACCTACAGACTCAGCACCCAGGTTCACTTCAAGTTATATTACCATTTTATAGTACTGTTTCTGTGCCCTGCTTGTTTATTTGCAATTTCCTTGTTGGTGGGTTAGTTGGACTTGAATATTCATCTATCTGTGGCATTGCTGCCTTGCAATTAATTGAGCACCTCAACCACTTTTCATTCTTTCATTTCCTTACATTCTCAGTGTTTAAGCTCTCTCTCTCTCTCTCTCTCTCGATTTTATTTTTACGCACTCAGGTGAAACCTCTCGTTTGCGTGGAAGCTCAAGTTGAGAGGCATTCAAGAAGTCGCGTTGAGATGGTGGTAAAAGCCAGGAGCCAGTTCAAGGATCGTAGGTAAACCTTTTTTATTTGTTGTAAAATCTAACTGTGAATATAACCTATTGAACCTACATTCTCAAACAAGTCAATCTTGTTCATTCATTATCCGTAGCATTTGAAGTAATATGGAAGCAAGTGTTTTGTATATACATTGGAACATTTCAGGATTTCTGGAGATGATAATGTGGCAATTGCTGTTATATTTCTCAGTGGACCCCTTTGCTCACTTATTGTATTATCTCCATTCTAAAAAAAGGGAGTTGTGCCTTGAAATGATATAAAACTTCAAACACATAATGCGATGGTTTTATTTTTACATAGTTTCCTAGTACTGCCTTAACATCACCACCGCCAGGTCCACCACCAAAAAAACGATAAATAAAGAGGACGAAAAATGGAAGTCGCCTTGACAAAATCACTTAATTTGGATCGCTCCTCAGAACTGATTTAGGGAAGGTCATATGACTTATATCTATGTTATCTGATCTTCGACATTTGTTTTAACAGTACTGCAACAAATGTTGAAATTCAATTGCCCGTGCCATCTGATGCTACAAATCCTAATGTTCGAACATCAATGGGAACGGCTACATATGCTCCTGAGAATGATGCATTGATGTGGAAGATTAAATCTTTTCCTGGTAATAAGGTAGGACTTTTTGGTGCAAAGCCCCATTTTACGTTGAAGTCATTGTTTTCAGCAGCTTCAATATGTGTTTTTTGCTTTCTTAAATAAAAAATGCACAGGAATATATGTTAAGGGCAGAGTTTAGGCTTCCTAGCATAACTTCTGAAGAAGCAGCTCCTGACAGAAAAGCTCCTATCTGTGTGAAGTTTGAGATACCTTATTTTACCGTCTCAGGAATTCAGGTATGTGTACCTGAATGACCATTTGCCACAAGAAATGTTTATTTTGTTGATGCTAAAAATTAAACAATTTTCACTCATGATGATGGAACAGTTTCCCCAATATGCCAACAGCATGAACTATTGACTAAATTGGATTTTGGTATTTAAGTTGGAATGAAATTCTGGTGATGATGGAACTAAAAAGGGGTTGTATTTAAGGTTGATCATGAAAATTTAGCTAGAGATTTCTTTGAGTTAGCCAGAGGTTTCTTTTTTGTGTAATCAAATTTAGTAGCACCATTGAAACAAGTCTCTGGCAGGTCCACTATTTCACAGGGCTTCTTCCTATACCTATGAATTCCATAGGGAAGAGAAATGATACATTGGAGGGCACCTTTGGTTAGCACCATTGAAACAAGTCTCTAACAGTTCAACTGTGGGCCATGTTAGTACATGACTACAGGTGCTCTCCCTTGGAAGATCCAACCAGATTGCCTAGCTTTATAGAGCCCAATATTGCTTTCAACACTTTATTTTTTTTTTTCAGATATTTTGTATTGCAAATTTATAATTATGTGGTCGCTTTTTGGATGCTGCCAAGTGTTCTCATGAACTTTTGGATTAAAGGTGAAAAAAAAGAAAAGAAAACATGCTGCTGAAGTGGTTTCATACTACACTTTGCCACTTGAAATGTGATTGAGAAAAACCAAGGAGTTTATTAGACAGAAGCATGAAATTCTTTCCTACAAAGGCACAAGGATTACTGAGAAGTGCTCGCCACCACTTCTCATCTTTAAATGCCATCATTCCGAACAGGAAAACCTATTCCATTGAAGGGAGGGCTGTAACAAGTAAAATGGGGTGTCTCACGCACATTTGCAGCGAAACTTCTCCACTATGCATCCATTAACATTACACCGAGTGATTATAAATGTAATGTCCGTACTCATTTTGGGAATCTTGATTAGTAATTGCTGATGTGTGCGTTTGGAAATATTGGCATTTCACATTTTGCAGGTTCGTTATCTAAAAATCATTGAGAAAAGTGGATACCAGGCACTTCCGTGGGTGAGATACATAACAATGGCTGGAGAGTATGAATTAAGATTAATCTGAAAGCCAACGCATATCTGTAGCATTTGGGTTGGAACTTCCGCTAATTCGGCTGTACCTCTCGGAAAATTTTCTCTTCCATAACATTGATACGAGCAGTGAGGTGCCTACTACTAGTCTTGCAAGTGATCTCCGTTCTCATGCCTTATTGATTTGAGTGGAACATTTTTTGTCCAGTGCTGCAGTTGTTACCTATGAAAAAAAGGTTGGTGAGGTCACGTAGTTCAAAATTTGCAGGATGCAAGAATCATTATTTGTGAATTGAACAGCAGTAATCTCATCATTATATCGGTGATAGCATTCCAAGAGCAGGAGGTTGGTGTAGCGAAATGGTGTCTGATTTTGTGCTCTTTTTTTTTTTTTTTTTGGTCAAACTCAAGAAATTAGACCTGAATTTATCAGCAAATAAATTTGTTTGTAGTCATGTAAAATTGTTGTCGCTGTTGTGATCTTGGCCCTTACCCAGATATATTTAGGGCCCGTTTGATTGTGTAAATTGCAATTTTTTGTCTATGAATTGTCTGTAATTAAGGTAATTCAAATTTTTGTTTGTGCATGTGGAGTACAACATATTTTCAATCTTCCAATAGTAGTCAGGTAATTCTATACTGTAAAAAGAAATTACGAAATTTAAATTCTTCATCCAGAAAGCAAAGCTTTTTTAGATTTTGAAGTTGTTTCATTCTTACAGCCAAAGATATAGTTTATATATATATATATAAATATATATTTTTTACAACAATGCAAGTATAACTCACAAAACGATGCAACTTTTATTGGCATATAAGGACTGTTAAATATTTACACACATGCCCTAACATCCCAATATGGGACGTTAGCCTAATGCGTAAACTCAACTCCCAGTCCTGGTTTAGGACTCTGCAAATCGCAATTAAGTCTCAGAGAACTCTGCAAATCGCAATTAAGTCTCAGCTGCTCTACGGGTTATCACAAAGACTTTGACTGAGCCGACACAGTTGCACGGGCCTCGCCTCACATTTGAACACTAGCATTTGGTTTGCTTTTTTAGACAATAATTCACAAAAAGATCCAACCTTTATGAACATACAAACCTTAATATCCTGATATAGAACGCCAAGATATATTTTACTTAGTTAATTTGGGACAGCCAAGCGCGTCCTTAGATTTTAGGCGACATGGGCAAGATATTTTGCTTCATGGCAGGTTCCAACTAATTTGTTGGACACCCTCCCTCCAGGTCTCTCCTCTCTTTAAGCTCACTGCGGTCAAATGGAAAATTAGAGAGATTTTTAGGTCTTTTGACCCTGATATGTATAAGGTAAACATGAATAAGAAATTAAAAAAGGAAAGTTTCAAACAATAATACTTCATTCTGTTTAACCAGTTTTTTTTTTTTAATTTATTTATAAATTCTCTAATTGCATAGCATTATTAGAATCAAATGGGTAGATTAGAAAATTATTCCAATTGTACACAATGGAGATGGGTTTTTTTTTTTTTTTTTTGGCAATAAAGACATTCTGTGTATAAATTTTGTGTACTTATTTTTTATTGTATAGCATTATCTAATATAATATGGGTAGGATTAGATATATAATCCATGAAATCCTCAGGTGGCAAAAAAGTGACTTTATATCCCATGAATGTACGATAAAATAAACCCATCGTAGTCATATAAATAATGTTTGATAATCTCGCAAAATCAATAAAATTATTATTCATTTTTTTTTACAAAGATATGCGGGGACTCACACATCTCATCCCTAGTTTGTGAGTAGGAACAGCTTTTTACTGGGAGGACACCATAATCAAGATTGGATTGCTGACAATCTCTCCGTGAAGAGGTCGAAAACTTCATCGCGTCCCAACATGCTGATTCTAACGTACTTTGGGCAGACTCCGAAGTGCTTCCCTCCTCTGGTCAATATGCCATGGCTACGAAGAAAGCTTTCGCAGTCCTCTATCTCCCCTTCACAGTTCAACCATGCAAAAGCTACAAAAGAAGAAGACAAAAGAAAAAAGGAAAAAGAGTGTTGTGACTTTATGATAATTGTCTAAGGAAATGAATATATTTAGTAACTTTCTGCTTCTCAATTCTCAGCAATTGTCAATTACCGGGTTGTGATTCGAAATTACGGCCGCTGAAATTGCAGAAGCCGGTAGGAAAGTCCGGCAAACTGAATAGTTGACTTTTTTTCACTGCTGCTCTCAGTTGCTTCCACCTCTTCTCCATGAAGATATAGCTGTAATCAAAGAAGGGTTGAACTCCTTCAGGGCTGCCGCCATCGCGGTCGCAACTATCGGCTACGGCTTGCAAGAGCTTTGCCGCCCGGAGCTGTGAATCTTTGGACACGCCTATGGTGTTGAGCTCTATGAATTGAGTCATCTTTCTCGCAACTTCTTGGTCTTTAACAAGGGCCCAACTGCAAGGTGTGGAGAAAAAGTTATCAGAAATGTTAAGGCATCCAATAATTTTTTCATTTTCTTTATGTTGATTAAAAAGCAAATATGACAGCAGCAATTAGCACTGCTCTTGATCATTAATGTAGCAGGATCCCCGATTCGCAGTAAAATCACTGAAAAATTTCATGTGAAAGCTTGATATATAGGACAATTTCCTTGAGCTTTTGGGATAATAACTTAAGCTTTTCACGACACTTGGTGATTTAATAGTTTCAACAGTCATAGCTCTAAATTGTTATTTATTTGCAACCCCACCTAGAAAAAATAAATAAGTGAAGGAAAATTTAGATCACTACTGTTAGAAACAAAATAACTGGATCAACACCGCATAGCAAAAATACAGTGCCCTCTTAGATATAATCACAATAATAAGATGAGCAGCTTACCCAATGCGAGTTCCAGCATGGCCGGTGCTTTTGGAGACGGTGAACAGCATGAGGTCATGGTCTGCAGGAAAAGAAATTGGAGTATATTGAGGCCAATAGTAAACAAGATCATGGACAAGTTTTCCTTCATTCCGGTTGACCACGGCCTGCCTTGTGGATCCATCAGGGTTGTTGGGTGAGGTTACAAGCTCAATGTAAGGCCTATCTTTACTAAGTTTGTGTGCATCACCAGCCCATTTATAGAGCCCAGACTTGAGAAAGTCAGTCATTAATGGATAAGACTGCAAGAAATCAGCAAATTCAATGTTAAACCCCCTAAACATGAAATGTTTGAACAGATATTTCTAATGCACTAAAGCTAAATGGTCATGTACGAAAACTGAATCAAACAATATACCAGTTTTTTTAGTCTACCACTTTAACATCTGTAGGACATTAAAGATGCTGGTCACTTAGGACCAGCCTGGTCAGAGATTTTTATTACAAACTACTAACCTTCAAATTCTCGGAAAATGTGAAAGAATTAAGGGGCCAAGTTCTTTATTTGGAGACAAAAGAAGATCTGTTCATGTGGATAAGGATTTCAAAATTCAGCAAGAAAATCAAGCAGATCTGCCTCAATTATCATGATGAGTGGACATTAACATCCAGGTCAGTGATGTCCCTATTTAAACCAACCACACAGGACATGCTTCTAACTATAGTAATAGAGGAGGCCATGCAGTCATGGATCATGTGGCATCATTGATGACCATGTTAACCGTTTGAAGTAAAATGCATTTAAATTAAGAGCAATGGGCTATGACTTCAAAACCAAAAAAATAAGTGATTTGATTGTGGCCAAGATGACTTCCCGAGCGAGTACAAAAATGGCCACACTTGTATTTGAGAGAGAGAGAGAGAGAGAGAGAGAGAAAACAAGGGGGCAAAAAAATTAGCAGGACAGAGCAAAGAGGAAAAATGAAGTGTAAGAGGGTACAAGATTTAAAAACAATTAACATGACAGATGCAAGTTTATATATTCTAGCAATTGCAGGTATAGAAGCCAATTCTGAAATCTTTCAGATGAGTCAACATCATATAGATCGTCCGTTCTAGTAAACAGATATCAAAACAGGACACATCTGCAAACAAGCATGCCTGCCACTAAATGGATATCAAACAGCATAAGAAACCATAGTGTTTGCTATTGGTTATACAGTTGACTTCGATTTGATTCACCAGCAAGTATGTCAATGAGTTACAGGAATTTCTAATAATAGAAGGACAATGTATCTTTACTAAATTAACTAGTAAATCAAACATTACAAGCAAACTCACCGAGTAATATGGGGCAGCAGATACCACGCTCATGGGCTCAGATGCATTGGGCGGACAGAGAGCATATAATGCAGCCTGAAAGAGCTGCGTTGAACCCGTTCCAACCACAATGTGATGGCCTTCGGTGATGGCATTTCCAACCAGTTTGTGCAATCTAATAACAGCCTTTGCAAATTCTGGCTCCAAAAACCAGCAAAGGTTTGTGACATCAGAAAAATAACTCATGTACTGCCACCCAGAGATCACAACTGTGGTTTTGTCACCCATCTGCTGCCAAAACCTCTCGTACATTGTCGGATCACCACTGCATTGAATTACACATATAATAGTGGGAACAAGTTCATAATGTAGCATATCAGAACCACATTAACACCATGCTAGATTCAGCAAAATCACAAAAATAAATCCGTTTGATGTTTTCAATTGACTTTCTGTTCTCCATGGCCCAAACAATAGAGGGTTCACTGACACCAAGTGCTCTGGTGTTTGTCTCATATTATCAAAATCAAGGAATGCAAGTTGACGTACTATGATACCAATTATATAAGGTCAATATCCCACCAAGCCAATGTATATGTGGTCAATTAAAAAAATGACCAAAGACTATATATTATAACTTAAGCATTTGAGGGATCACAGTCATTTTGAGTTGCATTGTCAAATATTACACAAATTTACAGATGGTCCACTAAGGTAGTGTCCTGATCTTTGTCTTTGAAGTCAAATAAATATACATGCAACTCCAAATGAAGATAAATAAATAAAGGTATTGGTTGAATGAGAACCTTTTATTTCAAAACAAAACACCTATCATATCATGATGACCCTTAATTACAAAATACCATCGTCACATTATTTTAATTGGATTAATTTTTACCAAATGAAAGAATAACATTTTTCATAAATAAGTTGGTGAAACAGTCCCTGCATTAGAGTCAATGTATAACATGCAAGGTAGGTATGGAAGGCAGCACTTGTGGGTCCTTCTCTATCACAGACCAATGGTTGAATGGATGACTGGTAAACATCAGATCTAAATGCTATGCGATAACAGGGAGAGACAATCGGTTTGTAACTGGTAATGCTTGGAAGGACCCATAAATTATTAAACCCATACAGCCCACTTTACATAAAGCACTAATAAAGGTCTTCAAACTTAAGTCACAACTTTCGTCTTCCAATTCTTCTCAAAAAACATGGGTTCAAATGCTGTAATTATTACTAAGGCTGATGTTATACAATCAGACAATTCATATAAAATTTTTGTACAGTGATTAAATAAGAGTCTTTCATTTTCACAAAAAAAACACTAATCATAATGATTATTAATTATAAAAATGACATCACTACATCATTCTGATGACATTTTCTACATAAATTTTTAAAAAAAATTTAATTGCTAATTACTCAAAAAAAAAATACTATTCTTTTAAATTTTTGTACAAAACCTCATGCCGAAACAACGTGGAGGTGGTAGTTTTATAATTAAATAATGTTATTTGTTTATGTGATAGGATCGAAACTCAGTCTGTAAAATTTTTTTTATTTTTTATATCTTTATCCTACCCTATAAGCTCCATATGCACAAAGCCACACACAAAGGCAAAAGTAGGCCTAAAAAGTGCCTTTGGGCTAACACGGTCACCTTGGAATTCAAATCTATTAAAAAGCTAATCGAGTGTTTTTAGTAATTTGAGTTCAGTCAACAAGCATAGAAGAATGATATGCTGGTCAATGAGGCTTTTTGTGAGCACCACCACCACTGGTGCATGTTAGACGGATAGCACAACCACAACTTCGGGAACAGGGAGAGAGAGAGCATGACAGAGCAGCTTTCAAGAGGGTTCCCTGTTCCCCAACTCTAACATGCACCTTGGGTATTCACAACCACCCAAGACCTGTCCCTTTGTGTTTAGAAACTGGTGAAGCACAGTACTGGTACACGCAAAGCCCTGGCACACGTTAGGACGTTAGGGGTTCTCAGCAGTACACCACAGTTAATAGGGGCAAACACAGAAAAAAAAAAAAAAAA
Source organism: Euryodendron excelsum (assembly GCA_033060915.1). NCBI lineage: Eukaryota > Viridiplantae > Streptophyta > Magnoliopsida > Ericales > Pentaphylacaceae > Euryodendron > Euryodendron excelsum. Next base: position 37,206,412 of record CM065384.1, on the reverse strand, counting down.
AAAGTTATTTAGTTGCTCCAGTACGGGGAGTATAGTTACAACTTGGACCCACTACAGTAAACTGCTTAATATAATAACATATTATAGTAATTACGGGTAATATTTATAGTAACTATGCTCATATTTATGCTCATTATAGGTTATAATTGTGAAAATTACTTTTTCACCACAACCAACCCGATTTTAAAAATTTACATCCAATAGTCAATTTTTTTAAGTTTTTTGATCCAAGGGCTTGTAAGGCATCCCTCCTCGTGAAAACCCCTCATGGTATCAGAGAAAAATCCCATAAATAAATCCCTTTTGAGTATTCTATGGGAAATATTTCTGCTCTCCTTGTGGTTTCCCAAATATCAATAACTGGCCCTGTCGTTTAGGAGACTCAGGACCACTTACTGATGAGTACACAAAGCTACCCCAAATTAAGATTTTCTAATGAATTCTAGAAATATAATTTTACCTATTCAAAAAAAAGTGTCCTAACAAAAAGTTAAGAATGTGCTAATAAAAGCCAAAGACTGGTATGTCCCTGGCTTCATACCTAAATTACACTAAAACAGGCACAGTAACATGACCAAAATAGGCATTATATAAACATTGGAGAAGCTGAGGGGTTGGTGATATATCAAAAAACTACAGAGGAGTAATCTGATATTTTTATAGAGTGAAAAACAGTGTGTGTCAGACTTACTGGTCCAGATTGATGACTGTCTCTCCATCCCTTTCACCTTCCGCACCAGCAGTCGAAGTTGACGACGGCAGCGTCCTCTTGCTAACTTGCGCCACCCTTTTGGAAGAATCCGCCATGGAAGCCTGTCTGTTCTGCTGCTTCTGCTCCAAACAGAACCCATGAAGGCTCTGTTCTGCTTTCCAACTCTCACCCACATATCCAAGCCTCAAAATCAGCCCAACGTTCAACGCCAAAGACAACATCAAGACATGCCTCAATGACAAAACCCTCCTCTTATCCATCTTTTCTTTGTCGATTGAAAATACAGAGTTCAATCAGAACTTTGAAGAAACAGGGCAAAACAGAGACTCCTATTATTTGGAGCCATCAGCAAATGCGAGACACTTAACCAAAACAGAGGTGACAAATGGATGGTGGTGGCATCAATTACTAGAGCACAACAACCCGAAACGGTTGGGTGGTGGGCCGTCCCAAGATTCTGTTGAACAAAAGAAAGAGAAAAGAACAAAGCATGAGACACTAACAGCAAAAGAATCTACATATATGTATATATATATATATATATGTATGTATGTATGTGTAGAGATAGATATAATCTGTGACTACTAGGGTTTGTATGTAGGTTTTGAGTGTAGCAATTACAGTGTAATGCTTCTACTCTCTGCTCTGCAGATACTATTACGGAGAAGTGAAAAGAGTACATACCTATGTTACCAAAGAGGCAATAGAGCCTTGAATGCCACCATGATTATGACAGCTCATCGATTGAGGTTCAGGCGACAATACAGATTAATCCAAGCACATTGGCAGTTTCTCGGGAAAATAATCCGGAGGGGATGATGAGTTCGGAGGGAGAGACTAAAATGCGCCGGATGAAGGTGGGATTCCCCAGGGAAGCACTCCGACAGGAGATTTCTGAAGGAATCAAAGGAATCACCACTCCCACGACTTTCCCCGAAAATTGCAGGTTTCCGATGCCGGATCTCGAAAATACACTCACTTGTATAGATTTTTTTTTTTGAAAAAGTTGTGTTGATTCGCTGTTCTATCACAAGGCACCACCGCACTCTCTCTGTCTCTCTTTCTATATATATAATATGTGTGTACGGCGTAGTTGAAAAGAAAAGCTGCTTCTGCTTCTCCGCTGCTGCTCTCCCTTCGGGTACTGGCAATTTTCAGTTCACTTTTTCTTTGCTTTCCTTTCTTTTTTTTTTTCTTTTCCTTTCTTCAAGTATTTAACATTTTTCTTTTCTTTTTTTAATCCTAAAGCCTATTTTAATATATCTTATCTTTTGTAAGTGGTACCGCTAAGGATATGTTTTGAATCCAGAGCTTGTCGAGATAAATAAAATAAAATAAAATTATTTAAATATATTTATTTAATAAAATGTAATTTTTTTAATAAACAATTTTTTATTTTTAATCTAATTAAACAAAAAGGAAATCTTAAAAAAAATTATTTAAGCTTCTACAGTTATCTTTTACGTTTTATTATTATTTTTCTCTACAAATTTGATATCCAAATTGATGGAATTTTTTTTTTTTTTGGTACATTCAAAAGATCAAAATTTTAAAAAAGAGAAAAGTAAGTTGAACCCATAATCTTAACTGTAGGCAAAGACACCGCTACCATTTGAACTAACCCTCTTCTCATGATGAAGTTTTTATGTGGATTGTTTGTTGTTAAATTAAAGTAGAAAGCAATAGAATTCAAATAAAATTATATATGTAATAATAGTAAAAAAAATAATAAAAAAGTAAAAGTAAAGCAATGGATAGTAAAAAAGGGTTGGTTTTGAGTAGCTTAGTAGTCAGCACAATAAAATCATCGTAGTTATTATTTAGAAAATGATAATTTCTGTCAATAAATGTACAAGTTATGTCAAGCTTATAATACTACTTGTACTTTAATTTGTTTTGCATGACTTTTTAATAGTACTTAGTGGTTTAGATGTTTATCCATTCCACATGTTGGATATTGCTTTAGTAATTAGTGTTTCTACATATTTTTTTAATTACTTTGTTGGCTTCACAATTTTCTTTTTCTTTTTATTTTTCTTTCCAAATATTTTAGAAGATTTTTTTTGTTAAAATAAATTCCAAAAATAAATTAGGTATAGTTCTATAAATGCTACTGTAAGTAGTCTCTAAAAGCAAGGCACGTAGTTATCCTTCCTGATTAGGGTTTAGTATTGGTCTAATCACGCTTAAATAATTGTGTACAAGTATTTGCATTACTTCTCTATTGTAATTTTTTGTAGTGCCATTTTGGATTATTGTAATTTTTTGTATTGTCATTTTGGATTATTTACATTACTTCTTTGTTGTAGTGTCATTTTGGATTATTGTAATTTTTTTTCTCTACAGAGTGTTCAAGTCTTCAATCGACTACTCCATTGAACCAATCCAAAGTTACTTTCACATAAATCAAGTAAAGTTCACATATTGCATGAATAATGGCTACTCACAAGCAGAAGTTTGGAGAAAGCTATTTTGAGTTGTACTATCAATTTTTATTTAACAAGACTTCTTTTTTTTTTCTTTTTTACTTTGAGAACATGGGTGTTACATTCTTATATTTAATTCTTTCTTATTGATTCTTTTTCATTTATTAATAATGTGTTTACTTCATTATGTGTCTTGATTTGTTGGGCAACCAAAGAAAATGCAAACTCTGGTTGATCAATGAGAAGCCCCGTAGAAAATGATTTATCGTGGGTTCACAAAGCCAATTATTTTGACCACTCAAACTCTTGAAAAGATAGATTTGTCTTCAAAATGCAGGTCCAAAAATCATTAGTGTTGGACTCTCTCTCTCTCTCCATATAATTTTTTTTGGTACATCGGAATGATCTCTCTCCATATATATATATATGTGTGTGTGTGTGCGTGTGTGTGTGTGTGTGGCCTTTACTTTTTTTAAAGATGTGAAAACAGGGTAAAAGAGAACCCCCAAGAAAACAGAAAAGGAAAAGAGAAGAAAAACTCCAAGCCTGGCATGAAACACAAGCTCAGCTTTACCTTTGACTTGAGGAAGATAACTAAAATAAACTCTGGTGCTTGTGGTTTTGCCCATGAGTGGGATGACTTTGGAATTTGTTCTATTCTGCTTTTTATTTTTTTATTTTATGGTTATTCTTATGATTAAACAAAAGAAAGAGTTTTCCGTTAGCTTTTTCTTTTTTTTATTGTTACTTTCTAGACCCCTTTTTCCAGAATAAAATCATGCACTATCAGAACTATTTAATGGTGAACAAATAGAAGTATCAAAAAAGAAGGGACAGAAAAGAGAGGCAAAAAAATAAAAGAAAGGAAAAATGGTTATTGTTATCATTGTCAAATGGCTACTTTACAGAACTCAATTGGTAATTTATTTCTCATTTATGCAGCTTTAGATTCTCACAGTACTTAAAATCATTGTAGAAATAGAAAAAGGGAAAAATATTTTAATCCAAATTTAATTTAGACCATTGGAATGAAATAAAGGCAAAGTAAGCACTAGCCTCAAATGGTGTCATCATGGATAAAATCCAACAAAAGTTTGGAGATAATTGTATGGCTGGTTTTACTTGTATTTAGTTTTTCTATTTGTTTGTTTATTTATTTAATTTTTTAAGGTTTCTCCTATACCTATGGGAAGAAGAAAGGAATATCTAGGGATGAAAGGTACGAGACCTGAGTTTCTAACGTCCATTATGCCTAGATCTCAAAGCTGAATTTAGGGTCCACAAGATCAGCATACTGAAGCATGTAGAGTTGGGTTGCCTAGAAGGGGAGAGAGAGGGGGACCATGTTGATGTTTGAGAGCTCAGTCATGCTAATCTCCTTCAGAGAATGTGTGTTAATACCCCTAAGATCACATGGTTTTGAGGACTTAAGATTGCAAGCACTTAAAGTCTGGTCACCATCTACCTCCAGCCTTAGGTGGTCCTCTGTGGGTATGAAAGTCTCTGGGTATTGAAGCTGCAGCCATTATGGAGATGGTCCTTCTCAAAATGGCCCCCTCTCTAGGCCCTTACCAATCAGCCTCATTGAAGTGGGCACATGTCAATTTGCATGGTCCCCCACCATTGTGCAATCAACCTGTGGTAGAGTAACATGAATAATTGGGTATTAGATCCCTAGTTAAGTCAATAATCTCTCCCCCCCCCCCCCCCCCCCCCCCCCCCCCCCCCCCCCCCCCCCCCCCCCACCCCCCCCCCCAAAAAAAAAAATGGGTAAAATCTAAATCACATCATCTACCAAGCTATTAAGGTCCTTGTGCCTAGTGACTGAACTATATATACTAGAAGTTGAGGCACAAGTGTGCCCATAACTCCCACTAACACCACCAACTTTTTATTTTTCTTCAAAATCTCATAAAAAGTGGCAACCAAAGGTAAAAATTGCAGAATGTGGGTTATTCAGTTACCTGACTTGGGACTGTAAGATTACATACTTAGCCTTTGTGACAGATGCTCACCAAACTGGAGTGTTCCTTGTTAGTATAGTAAGTATATAGATGGACTCTGCAAGTCAAAGCTCTAACAATGTCAAGAGGACTTAAAACTTTGGTATAGTAGGGACCCATGATATCAAAAGCAGAAAATGACAAAAAGTAGTGACTCCACGACTCATTAACCTTGGTACTTTTTCCCATAGTCGATTTGGTAAGATATTGACAGTGGCTTTTCTAACCCTCATGTTCATCCACTCCTTTGAAGGTCTTTTACATATAGAATCCTCCAGCTTTTTCACTTCTAAAATATATGCCCCATACTTGTTCCCAATTCCTCTCAAGTATAGTGTCCAAAATCCAGACTAGGTTCAGGGCCTTCAGGCTTCACAGACAAAGCTAGACAGGATTCAATTCGCAACTGGAATTAGTACACCATGAACGACACCAACTGCCTAATTAGACATATAACAGCAGCAGCTATTGCGGGTGAATTAAACGATATTCTTCTTCTTGAACATGATTGATCAAGAATCAAGGTAATAGTAATTGGTTGGTACCCACAAGAAAAATCTTCTTATTTTAGGACTTGAATGAACATCCTACAAGCTTAAAATGGACAACAAACGTGTAAGAGAATAAGTTTCGTGCCATTTAAAAACTTGCTAATTCGAGAAACCATTTTCCATTTCAGAAGTCCAAGCAGCACAGTTCATGGTGGGCAATTGCTCTTGGACAAGATTGTAATTGGCAAGGAACGTTGCCCTCAAAAATCAATTGGTGCATAGGATATAGATATGTACAATGACAATCATATACCTATATTCTGATAAAATATATTAACACTAATGTACAGTGAGTACCATATATCTATATTGTTAACAAATTTTGATGTTTATCTTAATATATCACAACCGGGAAGAGCAGAAATGGAAAGAAGAACATGATCTGGAAAACGTAATTCAGTCCCGTATATACAATGTATTCATACTAAACAAGGGCATCGACAATCATATCACCTGCCAAAGCAACCTTCCTGAGATAGTACGTTCCCATCATTGTTTCATCATCTTATCCAGCACCACATTAAGGTCCACCGACTGCCCATTCTCTGTCAGTTTCCTCACAGTTGCTCTGACTAGGTCCCTTCGGAAACCCATCGCTGTAACCTTGTCAACAACATCATCAATTGGAACCTTGTTACCCGTCCCACCTGAACTCGATCCAGAATCCACACTAGAGGCTGTTGGCAGTGCATGTGGTAATATCTGCCCTTTTGGGAGTTGTGTGTAATTACTTCCACCATCTGGGACTGAAGAGGGAGAGAGGTGTGAAGATTTCATTGTTGAGCTGCTGTAGTGGGATGAAGATCCACTATAACGATGCATATTGCTGAAATTAGCAGGGTCAGGCCTCTGGGAAAACCCAGCAGGAAACTCATAGGATCTTCTTGACGGTTCACCATGCATCTGTTGGGAAGAATCCATATGAAACTGCTGGGTAGGGGGTCCACCTGGAGGCAGAGAGGAGGATTGGAGGATGCTTGGCTGGTAGTTATGAGATGGCATAGGTGGTGTTTCCTCAGGATGATGGGTCCACAAAGGTTGGTTTTGAGGATTAACTACACTAAGAGATGGATGTGGTTGGGGCTGTTGGGGTAATTGTGAGACTTGAGGAAGGTTAGGAGCAGGTTGATAAAGTTGAGGAGGTATTGGAGGTGGAGGCTGCGCCTGCTGAGTATGAGGCACATTATACTGCTGATAAGTAGTTTCTAAAGTCTTCCCAGCTGGCAAATAGTAAGACTCAGGCTGAGGACTGGAAGGAATTGGGTTCTGCAGTATTTGGCTATGAAACTGTGCTGCAAGTGGCATTCCAGCTGGTGTTGCATTTTGATAAAGTACGGTTGAAGGAGTATTAGGACAGAGAGTAGGAAGAGCTACTGAAAGAGCACCAGAAATTGGTAGAGGTTGGGGAGATTGCTCAGTAGCCGATGATGATGCTTGCAGCACTGAGCCAGCTTGAACTGCAGTCTTGTGGTCTTCTGATTCTCTGTTACCCTTTGAACCTTGAAGCTCGGCAAGCTGAAGCTGAGTTTCTGCTATTTCCTGTTTATCCCTTAGAAAATGTATACCCTCTTGAACCTGCAAAGACTTGCATATATTAAACAGTATCCAAAACAAAGTACTACCACTTAAAAAAAATCCATTATCCTTCTCTGCCTAAAATTATGGATTTCTGCTTTCCATGAGGTTCCAACCTTTTAGAATGATGCATATTAATGAAATTTGTGTGAAAGGTTTGGTTTTTGTTCAAATATGCATGGCTTCCCACAGCCAATTTCTTCAAACAGTAAAAAAAAAAAAAATAATAATAAGAAAAAAAGGCAATAGTTAACAAAGTTAACTTGGAGGTAAATCTACATGTAAACAAATAAACATAATCTTCCAACAGCTCAATTTACAGCTACACAATAGCAAACCATAAGGCCATTTTGGATGTCCCCTGAATTAATGAGTATATACCACTGGAATCTCTCGACTGGAAGGAACAGCAATTCAGATGTCAGGGTAGTGGGCTACAAGTAGCATGAGGTTCAGGCCCCAAAGAGTTCAGTTTTAGCGTTTTACATAGCAAGCTGAACATAAAGAAAAGCATAGAGTTCAGATGCTGGGACAGGGATACAGGTAGCTATAGTTTTAAAAGATTTGCACAGCAAGACGAAGAAGACGAAGAACAGATGACTTTACAGTGGAAACACATTATTAGAAACTTCAGACAAACTAAGAGAGGCCTTCTAGTTAGATTTCAAAAAGTTCCCAATGAGAAACAAACTATTGATTAAACATAGATCATAATTGTCACAAGAACGCCCTGGCAAAGGCTGCAGGCAACTGTTACTCTTTTGTCACATATAGGATTATGGGCCAGCTTCGGGCTAGGCTTCAGAATGCCAAGACCAGGCCCACCTCGTAGGGGTTCAGGTTTGGGGGGCTTGGGGCCGACGGTCTCGGGTGGCCCATGGGCCTCGGACCAAATTTACATTCTTACCCCCAACCGCCACCACACACACACACGCCCCAAACAAAAAGAGAGATGAGTTCAAACAGATATATTAACTTCCAACATCACAATGCCTTCAAAAACAGTTCCAGCAGGGTGCATCACCACAAAACCGCAATCCAGTAACATACCCAAAGCAGACTGCTCAACCAAACTATCTACATAGTTTTCTATCCAATATGGGCGAAGCACCAACCAATAATTTCTAGTGGTTTAGTTATTATTCCAAGGTCAACATTAAAAAGTGAAGCTTCTTCTCAGAAAGTTGTGGGAAGGAAGTATGGTAATAAGTTCACACGTCTTGCCTATTTGTGGGTTTCCCCAAAACATAACATTAAAGAGATGATTAACAACAACAAAAGATAAAAGGGCATTCTAGAAGAGAAACATACCTCTCTCAGAATATTCTCTAGCTGCCTCAGCTTTCCATCTGTCCTCCCATTATTATACTCAGCACAGACCTTCAGATCGTCAACAGCATTCTCAAGTTGGCGTGTTTTACTCTCTAGTTGAGAGAGTCTTGCACTGAGACCCTCCACTGAATGCAACAGGTTGTCAAAATGCTCTTTTATTATCTGATCAATCTGAGAAATCAATGTGATCCCAACTTTCTCACGGGTGACTTTTACTGATTCTATGTGGTCCATGGAACTGCAATTCTATATGTCACAGAACCATCTCTTAAATGGTGCATAAGTCTATGATGTGTAAAAGATAATGCAATAATTTAACAAGAAAAAAAAATATGAAATTCTCTTTTATCCTCTAATCAATCTCATACAATAAAGTGCAATAACTCTTTCATAATCAGAATGCCGCTGTTGTCTGACCAAGCTCAGAAATGAATGCCATCCTAACTATCTCACAAGTGACTTCTACACAATCAACATGGTCCATAGAACTGCAATTCAGTATGTAGTTTGACACAACTTTTTAAAATGTGTTTTTGAAATACCCAACAAGTGCACAAAGATAATGAAACAATTTACAGAGAAAAAAAATTTCATTTGTTTGACAAGTGAGTGCCAATTTAAAGAGAGAATACAAAAGTATAGTAAGCACAGGCAGAGCCTCATCTCAAACAAGGTAACTGCTCTTCTTGGAACTCTTTTAGAAGTTCTAGTGACCTGGACTAAGCTCTCTGTCTTTTTGTTCTAAAAATTGGGACCTTCCACTTTTGTAAATACAGTTAGTGCCTAGCTATTTTATGAGTTGATTCACATAACAGGCACAAGCAAGCAGCAGAGACTACACAGGTGAGGTAGGCAGAAATAATAATATCGAACAGCATTTGGAGGGTTGACTTGCCAAACTCTGTAAAAATTCGTAAATGGTCAGATAAGAGGCAAGGAACAGATCATTGACGCTACAGTTTTCCTGGAGCTTGCACTCTTTATACCATACGGATCATCAAAACTATACAAATGGTATATGTGAAGTCGAGAATTACGTGGTTAAGGGAAGGGGATAAGAATACAAAGTGTTTAAATGCACTTCAAACACCCTGTTTTAATACCAACCTCCTTTAGTGTCACCTTTTAATGAATGACTAGTCCATATCGCAAACAAAATCCCTTTTGATACCACTTAATTTTATTCATTGACATACCTAGTTTGACTAAGTCACTATTCATCTAAATTTAAGTTAAATGTTATTCTTGAAAAGGATAAGGAGGAAAATGAAGACAATAAGATCTCAATACCAAATCTTGACCAAGAATCCATCTCTCTCGAGGTCATACACCCCCACCTCTCTCTCTCTCTCTCCATGTAAGACAAGATCTACAGCTAAAACCATAAGTCTATTACTCGTCCAACAAATCATTCACTTGAAGGTCCCAAGAATCTCCTCAAAAACCACCATCTTCTAAAGTACTAAATTCAAAATAATAATAATAATAATCATAAGAGGGATACAAGAAATAATTACAAAACTGCAGAATTGATCAAGTCGATAATACTAATATCACCAACAAATCAAATTGTAAAAACACAAGAACTCAATTTCGTGTCTGTGCGCCCCTACAATGGTATATGCATACAAACTCGCACGCGCGCGCACAAACACATACATACCAAGCGAAAGAGAGAGGAAGTGAGAAGCGTACTGTGAGAATGGAAGGGCGAGACTGCGAAGCCCCAAAGGGTCGATTAGGATGGAAATCATAGCTGCAACCATCGTAAAATTCGTCATCACTTTGTTCGTCGGGGTTAAAGAAAGAATAGGAATCTTTGCTCTTGGATCTAGAAAGATTCATGATTTGCTTGTCCGTGAACTCCGATGACTTCATTGATCGAAATTGAAGCTATCCGAACCATCTACTTCACAACTATACATTTTATAATTGAGGACTGTCGATACAATACACATACACACAGAAAGTTCTGGTAAGGAGTGATTTGGAAATAGACTTGCGGTTGCAGAATCTACTGCTTCGCAATCTGCTGCCCTTCTGGGCGAGCCAAGTGATCACAGCCTCACAGGTGGCATGACCTTATGGCATGTTTGGTTGGAGAGAGTATCATGGATTCAAAACATATAAATAATATTTTTACATAAAATTACGTACATTCAATCGAACTCACACCGACCTAAGCCTGGTTATTTGTTCAAGATGAAAAGTTGAGAAAGAAAACACAAAAATGTTTGAAACTCGTTTAATAATGTCGTCAATTTTTATTTTTTGTTATGTATTTTTAATATTATTATTTTTTGTGTTTTTTTATAATTTAGTGACGGACATTTATAGATTACTGTTGCGCTCATTTTGGTATTTTTTATTTTTTATTAGAATTTTGTAAACAATTAAAATTAAAAAATATTAAACAATCATTATTTTTTAAATTTAAAAAAAAAAAAACAAAAACAAAAAATATTACCAAACAAGGCCTTGTATTTTGCAATTTGACTACTTGTACCTGATAATTTTCTTTATAAAACTTTTCTCATTTCAATTCTTGGATGAAAAGAGTATCAAGAGATTCTCTTTGGCTTTTTTTAATTTTGTTTTGAAAATTGACCAAACAAGTAAAAGAATAAATATTTGAAAATTTTATTTTTCTCTTTTGTGATTGAATAGTGCAAGAAAATAGATAAATTATTAAAATAAACTATTGAGGAAGGATAATTTGGCTTATTGTGGTCCTATCCCTTAAAAATGTGAGACCCATTACCATGGTTATAATTATGATTGTGCCACTTTCATATCATTTTAGGAGGTTATATTCAAAAACTTTGGTTGTTTAGCATTTTCCTACTTAATTTATTTACTAGGTTTCCAAAAAAATGCTAAATGTTAGGTAAAAGCAGCTTTTTTTTAGCTACGAGCAGATTTTTTAACAACTTATTGACTCTGGCTAGTAGTTTTATTTAGAGAGTGTTCGAGTACCCAGATTATAAGTTATAAATTATTTTTAAAAAGTTACTTTTAAAAATAATTTTTCTCAAAAAATGTAATTAGATATAAATTGCTTTTTAATTCACTCATTCAAACACATTTCAAAAAAATCATAAACATAAATCATAAGCTACTAAATAAACTACCTCCAAACATCCCCTTATTCTGGTGAAGCTGGCTTTTAGGTTCAAAAAGCTACAACCTAGAAGTTCTTAGAAATCCAGTCATTGGACTTCTCTATCTATTATGCAACATTAACTACTTAGAAAGCAACTTTTCTCATGATACCTTGTCAAACACCTAGAGACAAAAAGTAGCTTCTTCAGAAACTTTCAGCCTCTAACCAAGATCACAAAGTTGCAGTTGGGACCCATTTTAAGGACCCGAATACAACAGCTTTGGCAATTCACAGCTACATGAAAGTCTCAAAATTTATTGGCTAATGAAAATAAATAAAAATTGAAAATAAAGAATTGCAATTCAAAAAGAATGTACAATACACAGACAAGGAGAGCAGGGGAAAAAAAATTAAAATTATCCTTTAGGATAGGCAAGTCTACTAATTCTCTGTTTCTGCTTCACCACATAGCATCTCCTCATTATTGTCTTTCTTATCAGGAGCTGCCTCGGTCTTCTCCTCATCCATTATGCTCCTCTGCTGCAATTCATGCTTCAATCTTCTGATCTCAGCATCCTTCTCTTCTAGCCTGTCTTGCAAGATAAGCACCTGCAATAGAAACCATGGTCAAATTGTAGATCTCAATCGATCCATCTCAATAGCACCCACTCTCACAGGTTCGGTGTATTCGTAAATTTAGCTAGTCTCATTCTGAGTTCAACGTTATATTAAAAGACATACAAACTAATCTCCCCGATTTAGACCATCTAAACCAGATTCTTGAACAAAGATCTGGAACATTAACTTACTGCCATAACTATATTAAATGATTAGTGTTACATTAGTATGTAAGCCTCATGTTAAACAACATTAGTATCCTAACATGAATGCCAGCTGAATTGGCCAGCAATGATAGTCACAATACAATCTTTAGCTTTTCCCAAAACTGAGGGTCCTGTCAAAACAGTATCATTGTCTATCAATATGGGCCTTATAAATAGGCAAATTCCCAATCACAACCAGGTGAGTGTGACAAGCTTGACCTAAAACGACCAGCATTTTTGCAAAGATGTAAAGAAGAGGCATTACACTTGGACGTCAATGAATGTAAACCTCCAACCTCAAGGCCTTCCCCTAATGCTCCAGTTGGTTGTCCAGAAGACAAATAAAAATGGAAACAAAAAACAGATTACAAAACCGCTTGGATGTAATGTTCTTGAATCAACCCTAAGTTTTCATTTCTATCTTGTCTCCTGAAACCAAAGGAGCTTCAGAGCTTTAACACAGCTCTTAGAGATTTCATGATAAATGCTTTACTCTAAGTTGAATATGGAAATGAAAACATGCAAAGATAGATGAAAACCATTTCGTTTGATTTTTCCGAATCGTTTGCGAGTCCCTCCATATGCTTACACAATCCTGTACGCAACAACATAATAATAATAGAAATGAGATGAGCTTATAACATGAAAAATAATGGAATTGAAAAAAAAAATGACGACTGTACAGGAACAACACTGAGTTACAGAGACACAAATAGCACGGGCTAATTACATAAAATTCATTGGGAATACATAACGATATTTACCATCAATATACAACATAAGTTGACAAAATTAATTGTCCACTCAAATATATTGTGGGGTTGCAATTCCTATTTCAGTCATTTTATAAGGAAAGTGAGACAGAATTACTATTACTTCCGTTATTTTTTCACAAGAACGAAGAAAAATAATTTTCTTTACTTAACTACAAGGACAGTAATTCTTTTGTTCATCTGATTGTTTGTGGGCACTTTTTGCAAGTAAAACTGCAACAACATTTGATCTCAATTGAGAGCATAGTTATTTATCCCGTTCTGTACCATAATTGTCAATCCCATATAGGCCAACATACCTTTTTGTCATTAGTACAGTATATACCGGTACTGATGTGTTTCGGCATACCTTTTTGGATTTATTGTTATAAATAATATTCATGTTCAATATTGATGGATAGCATAATGAAACAAGTATTTCAAGAATAGAAAATTGACAAAAACATTAAATAAATAAAAGAGAGTATTTAAAATCATCACATGAATTGCATTCATATTAAAGGTGCAAAATAGTACAAAAATATTTTTAAGTAACCCTAGTGCAAATTAACATTACTCAGTGCTCGCTAGCTGTCATGCACTCACCAATCCAATTGAAACCAGCTTGTATCTCTCCGTAGTTTGTACAAAGCTAATGATATTGTAGCATTTAAAACTTCATCGATTAATACATGTATACGCAATGTATTGTGGTTAAATTGTCCGACTCCAGAGAGTTCAACCTCCGTCATCGCCATTTTGTTCTAAAGACCCTCTCTCACACCTACAAATATGAAGTTCCTCAAGTGATCGCTTAGATCTAAAAGGTTGAAACACCATGATTCCAAGAAGCGTCTCCTCTCTGCCTCTGTTGTAGATATATGCAATGGTATGAATCATGGTGGTTGGTTGTCTACCAGATAGTAACTAGTACAATGCCAGAATGGCCGAAATATGCCGAAACAGACCAGAACCCACCGATACAGTCCAATAACTTCACTGGAATGGAATTGAAGGTTGAATGTTCCGTTTCTTTGCCGGAATGGTACATTTCGGACCGTAACATAGTTATTAATCCCGTTCCGTACAGGCCAGTACAGTTTGAGATTTACTGTTTTGGCAAATAAACAGAACACTTAACCTTCGATTCCGTTTTGGTGAAGTTACCGGACTGTTCCGACGAGTCCCAGTCTGTTCCGGCCATGCTGGCATTGTTCCGTTTGGTAGACAACCAACCACCATGATCCATACCATTACATATATCTACAACAAAGAAAGAGAGAGAGGAGACGCTTCTTGGAACCACGGTGTTGCAGCTTTTCAAATCTAATTGATCACTTGAGGAACTTCATATATGTAGGTTTGAGAGAGGGACTTCAGAACAAAATGGCAACGACAGAGGTTTCAGAGAGATGTTGAACTCTCTGGACTCTGGAGTTTGACGATTTAACTACAATACATTGCATATACATGTATAATTGTATAAATTAATGAAGTTTAAATGTTCAACATCATTAGCTTTTGTACGAACTGCAGAGAGATAGAAGCTAGTTTCAATTGGATTGGTGAGTGTATGAAAGTTGGTGAGCACTGAGTAATGCTAATTTGCACTAGCGTGATTTGAAATATTTTTATACTTTTTTGCACCTTTAATATGAATGCAATTCATGTGATGATTTTAAATACTCTCCTTTATTTATTTAATGTTTTTGTCAATTTGCAATCCTTGAAATACTTAAGTCATTATGCTATCCGTCAATATTGGATGTGAATAATGTCATATTATGTATATCTAATTCTATAAATGTATTTTCCACATATATATTATTTATAACAATAAATACAAAATAGTATGCCGAAATGCACTGGTACCGGTACATACCGTACCACTGACAAAACAGTACGCTAGCCAGTACGGGATTGACAACTATGGTTGAGAGTAGATACGAGGGAGCATTACTAATTTTAAGTTCTCAGAAGAACAGAACCTACCAAAAATAAAAAATAAATAAACTGGTGAGTATTTGGCTCATCATTACTACTGATACACTAAATCATAAATTCTGTCCAAGTCCACAGTGTCTTTCAATGTCAAGAGTGCCCAGATGAGGCAAAGGAAGAGTTTTGCCTGACATGGTGTCAAATGCAGAGAAATCAGCTGATCAAACATCTATGAATTGGGATGCCAAGTGAAAACCTTCCGAGTATCTGAATCCTATTGCTATGGGGTGTATTTAAAGCACAAGTCTGCAAATGATAACTAGAAGTTTTCTTTGGCGTCTTTTATTGCAGAGATGGGACTACAGCTACAGTTGGGGGTTCTTCTCAGAGAACATATCACATCTTCATGGGTTGTGCCATGGCCGTGTCTGATGACATACATTTATCAATTGGAAAAAAAAGTGGGGGAAGGGAAAAGAAAAAGGCCAAGAAGAAGAAGGTGATGATGAAGAAATAAGAGAAAAAGGAGGTTCCAAGGAGCCTGGACATCACACTACCATTCCATTGGTGAGAGAAGCACTCTCTTGGTGACCTAACAGCTTACTTCCTCTACATCTTCTTGGTGCCATCCTCGGTTATGAGAATCTGGATATGCAGAGTAATTTCCATGGGCAAAGAATAATAAGGAAATTGCGAATCCGCAAAAATCTAATCACAATATGGAAATAAGTGGTTGTAGGGGATACATGAACAACTATTTCCAAAACAACTGCTTTTTGGGGGAAAAAAACTGAATTGCACTTGCAACCTGGGTTATGACCATATGAAGTTTGCATTTAAATTAGTTTCGGGCAAGAATTTACAGCAGCTAATTCTCAGAAATAGCCACAACAAATCATCTGGGAACCAAGCAAACTCCAACCATTTTCAATCCACCAAGCCTACAACCTTTCTTCCTTTTTAAACCCACAGCTACAAGTCTACTATAACCTTTGCCCACTGCAAATCTAATCACAGGCTGAATACTATAAGTTACTTCATTGCGGTCCTCTATCACATCTGCAGTTGCACAAAGGTTACAATGAATTTTTGGAATGATACATGGTCTAGGGAAGTCCCTATTTGGATGAACTATCCTGACTCTATAAAATCACCCACATACAAGAACGCTCATACAAAACCAATTGCTCAGCCACTAAGAAGCACGGACATGCCGAGATGGGGATTTTCAAAAAATACACAACACAAGTTACACAACATGGCGGGGACACAACAGAAATATATATTTTATATATTTCCATATGCCATCTATACAAATATTTTACTTAAAAATACCGAACAATTGCAAAATCACACTAACTAAAATTAAAACTATATATCCCATAGCTTAAATATCAAATTAGATATAACCTAGGAAGCACGGACACTTCTAAGAGGGTGTCGTATCCATGTTGGACAAGCTTTGAACGCATCCTCCTTGGACACATTGGGACACGTATTGGACATGCCAATTGGCATGCCCTAAGCTTTTGTTTATTTCTATTTCAATAGACGCCAGAGACATATCCATCCCTTAGACACACATGAAACACATTACAACTTTATATTGTAAATTTGTTTTTATCATGTTTTATGTTAAATGATGATTAAGTTATGGTTTGCATGGCATTTTCCATGTTGGATTAGTGTTATTTTATATATTTTTGACCATTTGTAGATGTTACATTCATATATATATATATAGCAAATAAAATGCATAAGAAATATAACTTTTGTCGTATCCCCGCCGTGTCTGTATACTCATTTTTTAGAAATTGCTATGTCCCGTGTCCGTACCCGTATCCGTATCTGTGTCAATATCTATGCTTCTTAGGGTATAACTCTACATTGTTTCACATTTACAATTGAATCCCAGGTTATTTTCTTTAAACTCACAAGGTATTTCAATGTCTTTAAATGATGGACACGTCCCTCAAGTATCGGAAGCGTGTCCAATTTTAAAAATAATATAACACATTTAAATGCATGTCTGACACGTGTCAGGGATTGTCCAGTATGGACATGGAATTCCCAAACAAGGAATTGCATTCGGAGAACAGCCATCTCCAAAAGTAGTTTTTTTAAAGACCTTCAGTTCTCTATATATTAAAAACAATAGTATAAACTAAAAGTACAATGCTTTAGTCCCAGACATTGGACACTCCACAAAAGTTCTGCATTTTATATGCCAATATTGCATTCCTTAACCTAACCTATTCATTATTCATTGGCATATTTGGCTGTCTAGGGTTGTGCCAATTTCTCTGTGTACAAATAAAAGGTTTCAAATCAGGGTTTAAGGAATTCAGAGCTACCTATTACGGTCCTTGTACCTTTTGGAAGACTGATGACCTCTCTAATACAATGAGTAACTATCATAGTGGTACTGTGGTACAATGTAGAACTTGTACTTCTATCCTCTCAATTCCATTCTTTTGGGGGTTCTTGTTTTTCCCCCTTTAAGCTGAGATTAATATAAAAACATTTCCAACAAACATATAATCAAACAACAAAAGCTCCAGTTTCACTTTTCAACCTGAATGTATTACAACTGACCCAATTTATAGGTCAAGATGCAGGTGATGAATGACTGACCTTCAAATTGACTTCTGAGTTCTGCATTCTGAGCTTTCTGCAGAGCAAGTTTCATTCCTAACTCATGAATCTGCCAGAGGAAACAATGTTAAGAAGCATCCATCAACCAAACCTTTGCAGCACATGCTAGGTAAAAGTCCCTTACACCATCCTAAGCAATAATTAAGAACCGTATGAACAGATATAAATGGATCTACAAGTTTTCTGCACATATTTGTCAAAGAAATTTTTTCCCCAAAAAACAAAAATAATTACACGAGGATAGTCAAATGACATTAGACAATAAAAATGTTATAATTGTTGATTTCAACACGAATGTGCTCCCAAAGACAAAAAGTCACAAAACAATAAAAAAAAAAAAAATGTCCAGTAGATTGTACAAACATTGGATACTCCATCCCACCCCATTACCCTCAAATTTAATCTGTCAAGTTCCTCATGGAGGCAAAATGAAAACATAGTTTAGTAAAGAACCTTTGATACAGTATATCAGTTCAAGCTCTCCCCCCTCACAATAGCTGAATACATAAATAAGATGTATTATACAAATGCAACAACCAGTACCTTTCCTTCATTAGCTTGGTTTCCAATCTCCTCATTTTCCTCTTGAAGGGTCCTACATTTAGCCATTAGCATCTTGCCCATCTTGCTTTGTGGGGTAAAATTAATAGCAGCAACATTATCCTGCAACTCCTTTATTTTCTTATCCTTCTCCTCCACCAAATTCTGCCATTGTGAGAAACAAATAACAAATAAATAAACTAATGTAAGCAGCCTTAAAATATGTAGACATATATTTATATATTTGCGCACATACACAACATGAACAGCATAAACAGATTCATCATCTGCCATTCCATAATCCAAAATAAAGACACAGATTTCAGAAAGTGGCAAGTCTCACGACCACTCTTATGCTGTTAATGTCCATGCATGGGAGAAAAGGGCAGCAAAATTACTTGGAAAAATAACTTACTAGATAACAGAAACCATCGATTACCAAACCACCTTAGTAGAACCATCAAGGTAGGTAAGGGAAAACAGTGGTGTAAAGTATATTATCAAAAGCACCTCAAAAAAAGGCACATGCTTCACAAGCTGAGAGTGCCATGCTTCCCAGATGTTCCTAACAAATCAGGTAATCCAAGCATTGGTTTTCATGCCTACATAACATTATTCATGATTTGGAGTTTTAAAATTGTGATATGATAATGCCCCTGAACCTTGGCTCAGACGGTCAAAGTGTAGGGTGGGGTTAAGTTAGGTCATAGGAAAGAATCTTGCCTGGTGCATGACAATGTCCACTGTAACTGATTCCTTTTATATAGATGAAAACATTATATATGTTACTCATTTAAGTGAGTAAGCGTAAGAAAAAGACACCCTGTTGCAACTACTGTCAATATCACTGCCACCCTCAATCTCAACCAGCTTGCTGCCAGTCACCACATTAGCACAAGTACTACTAACATCACCAGATTCACCACCACGGCCAGTGCAGCAGTACTGCTACCACAAACATTGCAGCACAGTTGTTACCACAGCAGCCTCCAATGTCACTGGGTTATTGTCACTCAACATGACAATCACCAAATTCACCACCATTAACACTAACCCCCTTTATTTTCTCACCACCGACACCACCCATTTTTAGGAAGTATCCTTGACAAGATGATTTATGAGATCTGCTGAAGTGAATGAAAATATAAAGTTAACCTTTATTTAACAACATTCTATCCACTCCTAAAAAACTTCTCTTAGTAAAAGGCCACCATAACGCCTACCCTACATTCCTACCAAAAGGAGTATAAAATGTCTCTGCCCTGCAAATTTTCAGTAATTAAGCAACAAGGTAATTCGATTATGAGAATCATATAATTAAACATCTACTAAAATTCCCTCTAACGTTTCATCATCTATTTTTAGGAATGTCAACCATTACTTACGAAATTCTTTTTTTTTGCAACTTAAATGAGAGAAGAGACCAGCCTGCCACAGCTGCTTTCACCACTGCCATTGTTGCCCAAGCAGCACAAACACTTCTATAGAGGAGCCACACTCAGATCAGACACCAACACATCTTAAACACTCAAAGAGCCTCTTCAGCCATTCAGACGAAAGTTCAAGGCACCTCTTGAACATACCAGAATTCAAAAGTTAGTTGCATAAATCTGGATCCTTGACTGACCACTAAGAGACTTTCCCACATATTATCAACACTCTGATTCTTCAATTTGTGTGACTCCTCTTCTTTAGTATAAAAAAGGAGTTCATTGTTTAGAAGAGCAAAAATATAATGTATTTCCATAGATAATGCTACTAAAAACATTGATCTAAAGAGAAAAGGAAAGAGCTATAATGAAGATTTTGATCAAGGTTAGTCATCATAGTAACCCAAGTACATATATAAACCACTGTCAATATTTGGTATATTGGCTATTAATTTTTACATATTTGGATATTTCATTCATCCGATATTTTACATTTGCTTCGTTATTTTTTTTATTTATCAATTGTTATACCTACATAAGCACAAGATGCCACCACGAGCATGAGCATGACAGCCACTCCAAAACCACCAAATCTTCAGTTTTTCCTGCATGAGATCTTTAATACCTAAAGTGCTTCGAGGTTTTCAATGGTTCTCTCCAGACTCAGCGTCAACTGGCCCTTCAGTGAGAGGCACGCACATTTAAGGGCTCGAATGGTAAATTAAGCAGGTAGTTTTCTACTTGTTGCGAACATTCCCACACCAACCTCTCTACTAACATGAAGGTCATTACCAGGGTAGATTCTTCCTCTCAACAGTGCTTCTTGAGGCTGCACTCTCCCCCACCACTTAGCCTAACTATCATTACCACCACCATTACCATCATGATTGCAGTTGCCACCAATGCAACTGGTTATACTGCCACTGCTGCTGTCATTTTTACAATTTTCCTCCAATAATTCAAACACTAATAATTTGTTCATACATTTGCGTTCATGTCATTAAAGCAAAATGTTATTTTAAACAAAGACATTACAATGCCAAGGTTTTACAATGTGGCTGATCTATATTTTTAATATTCATTCTTTAACTAGATCCAATAATAAAAAATGGTGATTCTCTCACTAGATAACTGATTCTGATAGGTACGAATTCACTCTAAAGCTCTTTGGATATGCAATGACGAATGGAATCCGTAAATCCATATTCGTTCAAACATAAACCTTAGTCTACAACAACTTAGACTTGAAATTTAATTTCAAGTCTGTAAGTTGTAAAATTCAACTCAAAAGTGGAAACTTGACAACTTTGTGAACTGGGAAATGGACCAACAAAAGTCATACATCGCATCATCAAAAGTTCATAACCAACAAATATCGGGCTTTCCAAAGTGTATTCTACAACCACATGCCCTATGTATATGGGCATGTTCATCTGAAAAAAACATAAGTGAATAAATGCAAGCCAGCATCAACTCAAAAAAAATAAAAGTAGAAACAAATCAAGTTGGAATCAGGAATAAGAGTCCAGAACATGCACCTTTAAACGTGTGAACTCTTCATGAATTGCTGGATCTAATAACAACCTCCTTGCCTATCAGGTTTACCAAAAACAGGAAAAAAGAAAAGAGAAAAAAGAAAAAAGACTAAGCAACCAGGAAGATAGAAAGAATAACCAAAAAAGCATGAAAAAATTCCACAATTAAATTCCTATAATAGAAATCTAGCACATTTTCCTCATACCTGCATTGATGGTGGCTTAAGTTGCACTCTCAAATCTCGTACGGCAGACTACAAAATTAAAAGCAAACTCAGAATCAGAGGGGGCAAAACACAAAACTGCCCCAAGTCATGAATTTAGTTAATTGGCACTTGAGATTTCCTTAATAGTTGATATTAAGAATAGTCATAAAATGAAGGGAAAATTACAGAGCGCACTCAAAAACACCAACATTAAAAAGTCAACAAAAACACCTTCATATTATCAAGTTTCAAATTGACATGGATATCATGAATGGGAAACACAGAATTACAAGTCCACCCTGGAAAATTTTCATCCTCTCCATTATGCCTCGCTCTCTCATGTACTAGCACACATCACCATACTTTGCTCGTCAATCAATCAACCACAAAGCTTGCCAGAGCAAACCAATATTACCAAAAAATTAAGAAAAACCATAATTCATGAAGAAAAGTGCTTCTCACATTCTTTTTCAAACTGAAAATTCAATCAAAGATATTATTACAAGCCACAAATCCCTCCCATGGACCAAGAGATCAAAACCCAAAAATCAACAATGAAACCAAGAACAAGATCTAAAAGAGGTAGAAAAAGATAGAAAGATGGAAGATGGAGGGTGAGGCTCACATTTGCCTTTTATCAGACGAAATGCGGAACTTGGCTTCAACAATAATTGTCATGTGAGAGAGAAAGGCCAATAGCAGAACCAATCACTCACTAAGACCCTATGGGTTGCCCCGCCAAAGAATCACTCACTAAGACCCTATGGGTTGCCCCGCCAAAGATACGATTCAATCCTCAAAGTGTGTAATTTTCTTCATAAACATCATCACAGCCTTACTCGTACAGTTTGAGAGAGAGAGAGAGAGAGAGAGAGAGAGGAGGGGAGCGTTTACAACCACTTCACTATATAATTATATACAGGGGAAATTACCCTTTCTATCTTTCTCTACCTCACTTATATGTTCACTTTTGAATGACATGGGAGTCATGTTTTTTGGCCAAACAAGGGGGGACAATTACCTATTGGTGGTCTGGACTGACGTGCAAAATGGATGGCTTGTAATGTTTTTAATTGAAAAAAAAAAAAGAAGAGAAAAGAAATGCCCCAGCATATCTACTGCAAAATGCCACATTTTCTCTCTCTAAACATCTCTCTTTCTCTCTCTTAAATTCTTCACCTCCAATCCACCATAGTTGAACCAGCTACATATATAAATATATATATACCTATATATATAACAAAGTGGGGGGAGACACTGCAAAAACCAGAACCTAGGAGGGGAGGGGTCTCAGCCATGGCAGTTCATTGCCGGCCAACCTCACCCTCTCCATCCACTGCCCAATGGCAACCCCTCCCTCCTACCTGATTTTGTTGACCACTGGGTTTGTTATTTCATCAGGTATCTTTGTCCAATTTAACATTTGATTGAGCCATCTTGAAATGACATCACATTCCTCATCACTGGGGGTTATACTTTGTTCTTCGACCCTTGTTCTTCTACTATGGCCTTCTTTACAGAAGTATGTTACTACTGTTTCTGTTATTTTTCCTTTCTTCTAGTGGCTAGGCTATGTTGTTTCTGAATTTTAGCAGTGAGCTTGTTAATGCTTTTAAATCAAAATATCATGATGTTGCTGAGCAATACATAAGAAAGGGCATAAGTTATCTGATGATGTTGAGGCTAGTCAAGGTGCCTTCCAGTATTGGGTTTGGCCCTTTTGGAGATTGGTTGCCTAAGGGGAACGAAAGAGAAGAGGGGTGCCGTGGCAATGTAGGTTGGGGGAGGGGGGGAAGAAAAGGAAGGAAAAAGGCCGAAATATTCTTGTGGGTAAAAATGACTTTTCCTATATCCAATAAGGCAAGAATTCTCTCCCACTTGGTTCAACAGCATGTGTGGTACATGTCTAGTTAAATCTAACAGATTCCGTATATGCTACACTTCAGTCTAAATCACGAGGGACTTATGTGTTTCCTTCTGAATGATAGGAGGTCATGCGTTTTCGAGCCAAACTAGAAAGAGGTAAAGTGAAATTAGACTTTACATATATGCGTATATGTGGAGGGCTGATTTTTGTATATGAAATCACTGGCTTTCAGATGATCTTTTCTACAGAGAGGAGCAAACACTCTTACAAACTTCTCATCTCTCTAAGCAACCTTTTTTTTATAAGTATCTCTCTAAGCGAAGTTATTTTTCAACTAATGAGTTTTTCGTGCTTTTATAGATATGTTTGATAGGTTTCATTCTCCCGTTATGATTTGAAAGCTATAATTTTGCTTTGTAAGTTAAAATTTGTTGCTGTTGTTGATGTGAACTTAGTTTACCAGAAGAGAGACGGATTTAAAAAGAGAACATATAGGATTTATTTAAACTCGTTCTATAAAATATCTACATTGGGATACTTACCAAAAAAAAAAAATCTACACTGGGGGAATTGAATGAACTAGTTCAATTATATATACATCCACACACACAAGTAAAGAAAGAGTGTCTTAAGGTATTAATAAGGCTAATTTTATTTTTGAAAGGCAACATATCAATAAAGAGCAAAATGGTCTTAAAAACTCAAATGATTATCATGTGACTAGATTCTGTCAATTTCTTTAACCGAAGGGATAATGTCTCAAAATTTGACACCCAAAGGGGTTGGATCTGTCGAGTTTTTATTTCAGGGAACTGAATCAGAAACATGTCAAACTTGAGGAGGTTTTGCATTATTTTCCCTACAAATAAAATAAGGTGAAGCTGAAAGATGGTGCACTTGGAACTTTATTGTCATGCATCCATTGCAAAAACATCACAAGGCATCATCTGATCACAATTAAGTTTATTGGTAAAGATTTCAAGGCTATAGGCTCAAAATCCTGTTTTGCAGCAATACCTAGGGATTATCCAATAGCGTACATACAATCCCCCTTTGGATGACTTGATTCAGCATGATTAAAACAATAGTTTTTGCTGCAGTGCAGGTCATTTAAGAACAAGAGACTTTTAAAAAATGCATAAACAGGATTCCCTAAACTTCTTTCAGGCCTGTTAGATTTGTTACAAACTTACAGCTGTAAAAGCAAAGCTTGATTGGGTTGAAGGAAGCAAGAGGGAGAGAGTTTTCCAACAACAATGGTATTGGTAATAGTGACAGATTCAAAGAATGAGTAAAAACTTCTCAGCTGGCCCTTCAAACCTCTCCAACCTCCTCCAAGTGTTGGACATGATAGAAATAGGTGATTCCAGAATTTCTTAAAACCAGGATCCAGTAATGTCTAGGCAGAATCACAACCTAAAGGGGGTGCTATTTCACAAGACTTGGTGAAAGATCCAGTGTTTCATTGGTTTAGTCAGTTTCATCAAGGCAGTTCTTTTTCCTCTATATGTTTCTCATTTTCAATCAAAAATCTCTTTTGCCATGTCCTAATAGATCACCTGCCCCGGAGAACCCATTAAGTAGCAAAATGCCTACAACATCGAGTTAATTCCTTCATGACAACAAAACAAGTAAAAATGGACAGGCAAAGCTAGACTTCTCACCTTCAATTCTGCTATCTCCTGTTCCCGTTTTGCAAAAGTTACAATAAATGCAGCTTCCCTTTTTTTTGCTTTTTCTAGCTGATAATAATAAGAAGGAAGGACGAGCATGATTTATGCTAATTTCTTATGCAGCCAAATAAAAGCACAAAATTAATCAGCAAACCTGCTCTCTCAACAACTCCTCAGAGGATTTCAAGCTCTGAAGATAACTGACTACTAATTTAGGTTCTGCAAAGAGAATGAGACAATCAAAAGGACTGTGAAGCAAACATAATCACAAACATAAATTATTAGAACATTTCAAACCACTAGATGAAAAGACTAACCAGGGGCTGTTCCTGCAGGTATGAAGGACTCATTCTGAAATGAAGAGTGCCACTTTTGAATCTCAGCCTTTGCAGCTTCAAGCTCCACCTGAAACCCAGACAATTCAGATTATAACCCCAATAGATAGTTCTAGCCACGTTAATAAGCACCAGACTTCTAAACGAGGCATATCTCTTACTCCCTTACCAGGGGAACTGTAGGGTTCAACTTCCAGTAGATGGACATAGGGTAGAAGAGGTTAAATGGTAGGACAAGGGCTACCTCCATTGTGTATCCTATGCCATTGGACCGAAAGAACAAAACATGCAAAGCACAAATGCCTTCAGTGTATGAAGGTGAATAGTTTCACCCATTATACTGCAAAGTTAGCAATCATGCCATTCTCCTGGCAAGCCCAACCAGTAATATTTGCAACAGCAGCACTATTTAGATCCATAGTGGATTAGAGGGCGTGAAACAAGTATTATATGCAAGGAGAGGGGTTAGTGGTAGTGGAGCCCCACCCATGGTTTAGGTCATGGGTTTGACTCACCCTCTCCCCTCCACCAGGATTTTGGCCCTCCAATTTACCAAAAAAGAAAATAAAAAAAAAAATAAAGGAGAGAGAAAGAAACAAGGCAACTGTGGCATTTTCCAAAACCATAATGTTCAAAAGACTTGACCATGAGAATTGCAAAGCCATTAAAACAATATGAAACATTAAGATTCCAAGAAATTCTACGGTAGGAGCACTCAAACATACTATTTCAACCCATCAAAAGCAATGAAGGACCCAAAACAGACTCGGTGGTGCATCAACCCATTAATCTCAAGCCTCTGATGATGGCTTATGGCCAATCATAGCTCTATGAGGAACTAATAATTCTGCTTTTCAGGGAAACAGAAGCCCTTGACAAAATTAAGGAGCAGGTACTTATCCCAAGAAAACGCATAGGGATGTATACAACTTAACAACCATGAGCACAGTGCAGCTACATCACATTGATCAACAAGAAATGAAGTTGAGCTTCTCAACATGGAAAGTATAGCTTTTATGGTAACCTGTATTTGAGCTAGAAAGCTTTGATCCACATCAATTACAAATTTGTGTGGGTTTATCAGAAGGTAACCATTGAAAGTGAAAGGGCCACTAGTTTTATAAGAAAAAGTATTTATCAGAAAGGCAGAATAGATTCTGCAGAAGCCTGAAGGACAACATCTCCTCTGATAAAATAAAAGTAAATATGTACAACTGCCAGAAGAAATCAAGGCCTGAAGAGTATCAAGATATATTTCTTTTGATAAGTGATACCAAAAGTAATATTATTTTTTTGAATAGCTATAGGTGATATTAAAACTATTATATGAAATTACAAAACTTTTCATCTTGCACTTTTCTACAATAATCAAGGGAGTGCGTATCTCAGATCCATTGTCTCCTACATTCATATGTTTTATAATTCATCAAAACTGTTACAATTTGAGTGGGTAGCTGACTATGTTCTCAGCAATTCTCCATGTCTCCAGAAGGTTTCAATAATGTTCTGATATTTTGCAAGCTCACAAAAAAAAGTGAAGAACGCCAACAAATTCATCATACATGAAGCACACATATGACCACGTAAATCGTAAGTTTATGCAAGAAGATTCCACGTTACTAAATTTCTTTTTCTTAACACTGTTCCATGGCATGATCATTTATGAAGGTGAATGAAACTAATGGATTTGCAATAAAGCAATAAAGATATATATCTAAATATGAAAAGTATAATGATACTTACTTGGTATGTTGCAAGGGTATCCTTACAATTTTGAAGGCTGCAAAAGTAAAGTCACAAACAAGAGAATATTATGTTAAGGGCCAATTAATATTTTATACAAAATAACAAACAGAGAGAGAATATATTTTAATATAGACTAAGAAGCAATCTATATCTAACGATACCTCTCACGAAGGGACAAAATCATCCCAGTTTGCACACCAGGTGCAGTTTCTTCTACTTTTACATTACCCTGAATTGTAAACAAAAGCAATCAATGTCCTTAGACTTACAGATTCCGAAATATTATTCATAATGCAGAATAGAACACTATATCGCACCCTACAGAGACAATGCATAATAGTTATCAATTTACTATGAGATGCCTGCTTTTATGAAGAGTTAGAGATAGAAAGTTATAAATCAAGTATTGATACTAAGTATTAAGTCATATAACTAAACTACAAACTGAAATAGAAAAGGAAATATCTGAAGATGATTATTTTAAAGAGAGGTAAAACATGACACATTATACTTCAAAAATCATAGCCTGTAATAGGAAGCATTAAGAGATTAGCATGGAAGCCTGGAGTTATGATATATAATTGATTGCCGAGGTAGGAATAGTTTATGTCAACTGCAGAGTGTTGAGTACACGTAGTTTCAAGTAGCAACTAGGTAGGTTCCAGATTCAAGTTCACAACTCCCAGGAAAATGTTAAATTTGAGTTTTAGTTTGATTGATTCTATGCAATTCGATAGTATGGTAGAAAGAAAGATTCATATCTTTCTTTCTACCATACTATCTATTAGTCTTAGTGTATAAAGTTCTACTGTATAATAATAAAAGCTTAATATAGATCAATCTACGATATTCTCTTCATATATGTAGATAAAAATTCCATATCATATATGGAATGTACAGAGCGCCCAATTCTATTTCTTTGTTATATCTATTTGTTCCGATCAATCTGAAATAATCGAAAGAGAACTCTTACTCTTATGGTTCTAATTCTTAGATTTTTTATTATTTCCAATATGAATCTCCGTCTCTATCGAAATAATCAAATTAATGAAGGAAAGTTTATTAATAAAATCAAGTAGTTTTTTAGTTTAGCATTCTGAAGAAGTAATTGATTGAGCCATTGACAGGAGTTATATAGGAACTTCTTCGAATTTCGAAATAGTAAACCTTACCGATTTTTAACGCTTGAACTATAATATGAAATGAGTTGATAAAGCATAAATCAAATTTCTAAAATAATAAAACAAGTGGTAAATGCACAATATGTGACTCTCCCAAGCAAGATCTTATTATACATAGTATCTCCTTAGACAACCACTATTTCTATAGTGTTTCTCATAGAAAGTTTGTATACACTTAACAGAACAACTTCTTCTTTGAACAGTAAGGAGGGAAACAAATAAAAAAACAATAAAAGAGGGATCCGGTCTTCCTCATTGTCCATCTATAATTATGGTAAGAGCCCGTTCGTTGAAATAGAAAATTTAGGAGGAATTAGATTGGAATAAATTTTCTATCATCTCTATCCCCTTTCCTTTCGAAATACAAACATGGGAATCATTGAAATATCTCTTTGATTGAAAGAGTATTATTCATATAATATATTAACTCCACTGGAATCCAATGGAATTTCGAAATGAAGATATTTTTATTTGAAATCATTAAAAACGCTTTGCAGAACGATCTAAAAAACAATTGATACAGTT